>JANHFL010003835.1:53114-74786 GCA_032468155.1 Oxyrhabdium leporinum | reverse complement strand
TGATTGCATCATATCACCTCAATGAACTATTGCAAATATTCTCAGTTGTTGTTTTTACGGTTCTTACATAAGGATATTGCTTATAAGCTGTAAACCGCCCCGAGTCTTCGGAATGGGGTGGTATATAAATGTAAAAATAAATAAAAATAAATAAATAAATAAATAATAGAACTATGCAGTATGGGTATAACAGTTTTAATATTATTTCCTGATTTTGAAGTCTTTGTTGGTTCATTCCAGCATTATAACCTTACAAGGCCGAAGACACCTGTAATTTATAATTTCATAGTTTTCAAGTCATTGAGCCTATAGCAGCAATTTTTCAATTGATGGAACTACTCTTAAGGGAATAATTGAGTAATACATTTCTAGCAGTACAAAATGCCAAAAACCAAAAAATGCATATAATAACCCATCATTAGCTAACCTATCATTTATAAGCAAATAATTGGCTTATTAGTGCTCTAGTTCTTTGAAGTGAACAATGTGTATTATTTAAAATCTGTGTGAGAGGAAAAATAGACATATTTGGTTGTTTCATCAAAAATAATAAAGGGGGTATCACTTCACATTCAATAGATCCTATAGCTATTTGATGTTATATTTTGAAGCTGCTGCTTGATTTTCCTTCCAGTTACCCTAAAAACTCAACTTTTTCCTTTCTCATTTTGCCACTTTCTTTCTGGACCCAAGTCCAGAAAGGTAGTCATTGACTACCTACTATAGGTAGTCATCGACTTATGACTGCAATTGAGTCCAACATTTCTATTGCTAAGTGAGACATTTGTTAAGTGACTTTTGCCCTATTTTACCATCTTTCTTGCCATTGTTGTTAAGTGACAGTCTGCTTTTGTTAAGTTAGTAAAAGGGTTGTTAAGCGAATCTGATTTTCCCATTGACTTTGCTTGTCAGAAGGTTCCAAAAGGTGATCACATGACCCTAGGACACTGCAAATGTCATAAATATGAGCTAGTTGCTAAGTCTTCAATTTTTGATCATGTGACCATGGATATTTGCAATGGTCATAAGTGTGAAAAATGATGTCACTGACGGTCACTAAATGAATTGTTATAAGTCAAGGACTTACAAAGCAGTCACAGCAAAAGCAAAAGTATGTAAACTATGTCTGATTCCTCCCCCCTGCCTTCCAGAATGGCAGCATTCCAAATGGGACCTGACATGCTGCCCCCCCTAGAAGAAGGAGATCTGCTCCTGGAAGAAAAAATGGAAATGAAATGAGGAGAATACAATCATTTTGGTTCGTTAGGATATTGGGTATGGAAGTGTTTGAGCAATGTAGGGGCTCTAACATGAGATTTATCAACCCACTCACTCTGAGAACCAGGGAAATCCTTCCATGCCACCAGGTATTGAACCTTTCCTCTATGAACCCATGACTCAAGAATCTGCTTAATCTCAAAATGCTGTTCACCTTCAATCATAAACAGTTTGGGAACAGGAGTAGGGGTTGGCCGTAAAGGTGAGGTTGACTTTAGTTTTAACAAACTGCAATGAAAAACTGGATGGCTCCTCCTCAGTGACTTAGGCAACTCCAGTTCCGTGGTGACTGGATTGATAATGCTTTTAATAGGGAAGGAACCTACAAATTTAGGACCCAATTTTTTACAGGGTTGTAAGGATTGGAGGAACCGTGTGGACAGATAAACAAGATCTCCCATTTTAAACTCCTTTGGTTCGGTTTGTTTCTTGTCAGCTTGGATTTTGTAAGTGACCCTAGCATCATCCAGGACCTTACGAACAACTGGCCAAGTATTTTGCAACTGTAAGATCCATTCCTTCACTGTAGAACAGATCCATCACAACCCGAATGACTGTGTTCCCTGAGCTTTCAGGAAGCTCTACAATAAAGTCCATAGAGGGTGTCCAGGATGCTGAAAGCTCAGCTACCTTTTGGAGGAAGCTTGGTATCTTCTCTTGCCTAAGCTTAACCAAAGCACAGATAGGGCAGCTGGATATGTAGCTTTCAAATCCAATCCAATCCAATCCAATCCAATTAAATCAAACCTTCATTGTCAATGCACAACATGTATACAATGAAATTGAATAAGCCTCCCTTGGTGCAGCCCCCCCCCAAACACAAAATACATCTCAATAACTCAATAAATGAAAGAAATATAATCCCTAAACCCAAATAAGTAATAACTAACACACATTCCCATGTAACATATTATATTACACTGGTATGAACAAGATGCACATTGTGCTGGCCCTGCAAGTCTATCATATTAAACCTAATTGTACTGTTATGTTGCGTTCAAAAGTCTGACAGCCCATGGATAAAAGCTATTTTTCAGTCTATTCATTTGGCTGGCTATGCTTCTATATCTCCTGCTCGATGGTAGGAGAGTAAAGAAGTGCTGACCAGGGTGTGAATCATCCCTGAAGATTTTCCTCACTCTGCTGAGGCAGCGGGCCCTGGCATCCAATGGTGTCAGGGGACAGCCCATAATTTTTTGTGCTGTGCTCATCACCCTCTGTAATGCCTTTCTGTCTGGGGCTGTCAAGCCAGCATACCATACCATAGCATAATATGTAAGGATACTTTCTATCGTAGTTCGGTAAAAGGAAGTCATCAGTCATTGTTCCACCTGCTTTTTCCAGAAGACCCTAAGGAAATGGAGTCTCTGTTGAGCCTTCCTGACCACCTGAATCATGTTATTATTCCATGTGAGAACTTGGCTAAGGTGGACTCCCAGAAATTTAAAAGAGGAGACCCTCTCCACACAGCCCCCCTTGATATAGAGTGGGGCAGGTTCCTCTCTCTGCTTCCGGAAGTCTAACACCATCTCCTTTGTCTTGCTGGTGTTTAGATGCAAGTTGTTTTCTGAGCACCATGTGGATAACTTCTGGACTTCTTCCCTGTATGCTAATTCATCTCCTCCTGTAATAAGACCCAGTACTGTAGTATCATCTTCTTGAGGGAAGGCCACCAGAATTGCCTCTTTATTAGGTGTAGTGCCTCTTTATTAGGTGTAGTGTCCACCACACAAATCCAAAGTGTCCTGCCTGTTTGGTGTCATGGCACCCTAGCATAATTTTTAGTCTTTGACTGGCAGGCACATATAACTTGGTCCTTAGTCCATCCTGAATGGAACATGCATTTTTTATGGGCATTAAACCAGATGTCATCATTCAGGGCAACTTTAAATATGTCTGCTATGACTCCATCCATGGGTGATTTCCCCAACACTTGTGCCCTCATAATTATTCAAGCGATTAGCTGGTGCATTGGTTTAACTACTTCCACTTTGGAGCTATTGTATTGAGGCATTCTTGACAATGCATCAGCAAGAAAATTCTTTTCTCCTGGCAAATAGCGTAAAGTGAAGTTAAAATGGCAGAAATATTGGGTCCACCATGCCTGTTTGGATGAAAGCTTTTTTTTTGGGGGGGGGGGTCTTTAAGGCTTCTAACTTTTTGTGATCTGTCCAGACCTGGAAAGAGATTTTACTTCCCTCCAGAAAGTGCCTCCAGGAAAAGAGTGCCCATCAGACAGAATAGGCCTCTTTTTCCCAGACAGCCCAGTGTTGTTCAGTCTCGGTTAATTTTTGGGACAGGGCTGCAATTGCCCATGGTCATTTTCTTGCAGTAGTATGGCCCCTATAGCCACATTGCTGGTGTCTGCTTGGGTGACAAATGACTTGTTTGTGTCTGGGTGTTTTAGCACTGGATTGGTTGCAAAAAGCCATTTAATTTTTTCGAATACCACTTGGCACTCCATAGTCCATTTCAGCAGTTGGCTAGGCTTAGGTTTGCCTCCTCCTTTAGTTTTCAGTAAGTTTGTGATGGGGAGGGCAATCTGAGCAAAACAGGGAATAACCTACCTGTAAAAATTGGCAAATCCTTGGAAACTCTGTAATTGCTTCCCAGTTCAGGGCAGTGCCCACTCTAGAACAGCCTGCACTTTCTCTGGGTACATTTCAACCCCCTCGTGGGATATTTGGTAGCCCAGAAAATTAGTTTTGTCTTTAAGGAATTCACATTTGGACAGCTTAGCGTATAGCCTAGCAGCCTGGAGCTTCTGTAGGACAGCTCTAACTAGTTTCACGTGCTCAGCTTTCATTTCAGAGTAGATTAAAATGTCATTCAGGTAGACCAGGATGCCCTTGTATATGTGTTCATGCAGAACATTGTTTATCAGTTGCATGAATACCACAGGCTCCCCCTGTAGGCCAAACGGGAACACTCAAAATTGAAAACAGTCAAGAGGGCAATTAAAAGCAGTCTTCCACTCACTACCACCCCAATTTCTAACATGATAGAATACCTCCTGCAAGTCCAGTTTTGTAAAGAGCCTCCCCCTTGCCAAATGAGACAAAATGTCCTTCATGAGGGGTACACATTTTCCATGCAAACAGCATTCAGATTATGGTAATCCACACAGAGATGTATCTTTCCTCTATCTAAATAAAACAGCCATTGTGGTGGTCTAGCCGATTGAATAAAACCCTGTGCCAAATTTTTATCGATGAAGGCATGCAGCTCATCTAGTTCTCTTGGGGGTCATCGAGTAAAGCTTTGGTTTTGGCAGTTTAGTGCCTGGAGTAATTTCAATGGCACAATCGGTAAGCCTGTGAGGGGGAAGTTCATCCAATCTCTTTTCACTAAAAACTTCCCTCAGATCCCAATATACTTTCAGAATGGCCAACAGGGATCTCCCTTGTGTTGTGGCACCCACCTCCCAATACAAAACTCTCTGTTACACATTCCCATCTATGCTGGGATCTCCTGGTTGGAGGAAATTTTAGCATCCTCTTTCTCCAGTCCACACATGGATTCCATCACTTCAGCCAGGTTAGCCCCAGGACAAGAGGCTATTCCATTCCCAGGGTGACTGTAAAGGTTAGAGTTTCTGAATGGACCCCCATCTGCATCCCCAAGGGTTCGGTAGCAAATGTTGCAGGTATGCCCCCTGCCACTGATCCATCCAATTGGCTGGATCAGAATGCAATCTGAACTGATGGGATTTTGAGTCTTCTTAGACAAATCCCAAGTTTCTCCACCAGAGCTGGGCTTACCAGGCATCTAGGGCACCCAGAGTCCAAAAGGACTTTTAAATGAGTGGTCTGCTCAGTCCCAGGGAGCCTTAATTCTATGGGTATGGTTACAGGGGCCACTTAAATGGTTACAATAGGGCCAGTTACTAGGGGATCATCATCATCTGATCTGCTGTCTGTCAGCCCCCGAGTTTCCACAGGAGGGGTTGGAGTTTTCTCCTCTCAATGAGAGGGGGAGTGAACTCCACAACCTCTGAGCTTAGTGCTCTCTCCTTTGCCCAGGGTTGTGTTTTCACTGGGTTCCCTGCCCAGGTTGTCTCTGCATTTTTGATGGGGCACTTTGCTCAGCATTCTGCTGCTTGGTGCCCCTCTCTCCCACACTTGAAGCAGGCTGAGGGCTGCTGCTCCCCTTCGCCCTCCTCTGACTGGCTCCGACACCTGTCGCTGCTTGACACCTGAGCCAGAGCCTCTCTTGCTTTCAGGTTCTGGAAGGCATCCATCATGAATTGCATGGCTTGTCTCATGAGAAAATCAGCTCGGTTGGGATTTTCCCCCTTCCTCACCCTTCTAACATTACCAGCTCCTATCTCCATCCTTTCCAATGGTAAATCCTTTTGTCCTCCCCTCCCAGTCATCCTTCTTCCCAATGTCTGTGGACCATCTTATTCGGGTCTTTGAGGCTGGCCACCTCCTCCCTTTCTCGCTCCCTCCCTCCCTCCTTCCCTCCCTCAGAGCTCATTGCCAGTTGGACTTTGGCTGAGGCATTGCCCCAACACTTGCCCTCTTCACGTTCACTGCCTTCAGTTGACATCATTTGTAAGGTTCCCATGGTAAGGTAGATATCTCTCTGGCTTGACCAGTTTGCAGACTTCACCTAATATAAGGATCTGCCTCAAATCCTCCCTTCCAGAATGGCAGCATTCCGACAGATACCTGACATCATCATTGTGGCATTTTGTAGGCTAATTCATGGAAATTTCTTGAGCCAATAAATCTAATCCAATGGTAACAGGCATATTAACATAGTCATTCAAAAATATTTGGGGTCATTGCCTCAGAAGATAAATACACATAAGGCGTAAGACGCAGGATAAATTTCAGTTCAGTGACCAAATTTTTAATTTCACACCTACACACCTAAGGATAAGACACATCCCTGTAATCTCCTCAGTTACATTCAACCAAGAACACCATCCAGACAAAAGACATTTTATACCAGGTTTGGTAAATTTTAAAACAATTCAAGATTTCTTACATTCAGATTCCCAGTCCTTGATTCCAATTTCACTATCACCCCAACCCACACATTTTAAAGAAAGTAAAAAGTCCTATACTTTTTACTGCCCTCTCAGCCTGAAAAATGGGAACTCATACCAGAATAATAGACTAACAGAAACCTTGGCAGTCTCCTAGTCCAAACCCATGCTCAAACAGGTAACCCTATACCATTTCAGACAAATAGTTGTCCAATCTCTTCTTTAAAATCTCCAGTGTTGGAGCACCCACAACTTCTAGAGGCAAGTCATTCCACTGATTAATTGTTCTGTCAGGAAATTCCTCCTTAGTTCTAGGTTGGTTCTCTCCTTGATTAGTTTCCATCCATTGCTTCTTGTCTTGTCTTCAGTTCTTTGGAGAATAGGTTGACCTCCCCTTCTTTATGGCAGTGCCTTAGATATTGGAACACTGCTATCATGTCACCCCTAGTTCTTCTTTTCATTAAACTAGAGATACCTAATTCCTGCAGCTGTTCTTTATATGTTTTAGCTTTCAATCCCCTAATCATCTTTGCTGCTCTTCTTTGTACTCTTTCTAGAGCAGGGGTGTCAAACTTGCGGCCTGTGGGCCAGCTGCGTCACATGCTTGCCCACCCCCCGCCCAGTTTAGCATAGGGGGGGAAAGTCCTGATACGTCACGTGATGCTGCTGTGATGACACAAGTTTGACACCCCTGTTCTAGAGTCTCAACATCTTTTTTATATTGTGGAGACCAAAACTAGATGCAATATTCCAAGTGTGGTCTTACCAAGGCATTATAAAGTGGTACTAACATTTCATGTGAGCTTGATTCTATCCTGCTATTAATGCAGCCTAGGACTGTGTTGGCTTTTTTTTTTGGCAGCTGCAGATCACTGCTGGCTCATATTCATTGTGCAGTAACAAATACCAGTAATAATTGGAAAATTATAAAAAGAATCTGTATACTCAGTTTAAGATATATAAAATTCAAAGAAATATATCTTGATTATTTCCTCCCAATTTTAATCATATACACCTTTTATAATCTTTCATCCTTTCTGGAAGATGTATTAAAATTAATGATTGTTTGGAAATAAAGTGTTGGATGTAGACCCTAAATCCAAACTTAGTATTAAACGAGTATTAAAAATGTAGCCTATTTCACTGTGAATGAACAAAATATTCACCATATGATCCTCCTTCTTTTCAAAGAATAATTTCTATAGTGTAGATGTTCATATCTGAAGAAAGAAAGCTTTTTAATACCTGGTCAATCTACTTCATTTATACATATTTCTTCAAAACATTATTTTTAAAATAGCACTTGGGGGGATGAGCTTGTATTCTACCCAATCTGAGTTCCTTTCCATTATTTATGGCCCCTTCAAAATTGGGATTAGAACAAAAATGCTGACACAACTTTACAGTAGCAGGGCCACTGTAATAAAATTTACAAGGTATCATCAATATCTGAGATATCTAAGTCAGTAACTTCTCTTGATGTATTTTTGGAAGCATAATGGATCAAGAGGTTGACAAGTGTGATGATTGTGTTATTGAAATGGTTATCAAAACAATGCTGGCAGGAACAAGAAAGTCATTTTATTTCCAGCATCTTTTGTTGTCCTTATATTTGTCTGGAAATGAAACATGTAATTGAAGGAGGGAGGGAGCTGAATAAGAGATATCACTGCAAATTTGCAATGGAATACACTAATATTGAAATAAAATCCATTCTCATTTACCTTTAAAAGGACAGACTTAGAAATAAATGTAATGCATTACATTCAAGAAAAAAATATGTGGGAATAATGCCGTATTGTTAAAATGTATCAATAAAAATGATTCAGACTGAAAATGTTATAGTTGACTATTTTGTGCAAATAGGGATTGCATTGTACACTATGGTTATGAAGAAATTTCAACTAGTATTATATATTGCATGTACTTAATACTTAAAAATATTTTAGGGAAATTGAGAAAAGATGTGCAAAGCTTCTACTAAGGATGTGCAAAGTTTTAGTAGAAGTGAGATTCAATCAAATCTTAGAATCAAACTGGATTTCCAAAATAGATGTCCAAAATGCTTCAAAATATCTCACCTTTAACATCTAGCCTTTAAACTGGTTTGAATTGACTCAACAATTCAAATGAATCTCTCTTGTTTTTGGCTTAGTAGACTCTGATCCATGGCTGCAACTTTCCTTCCCTATGTGGGAAAAGCAGAGGTGAGAATGAGAATTGCCATGAGTTGTTAAATATTCAGTATTGCCATGAGATTAGGTCAATGAGTTTCATCAGTTCTGCTAGCCTGTCTATCACAGCACTGCCAAAGAAAGAGGAGTTGCTACTGTAGGTTTGTGTCTGTGCAATGCCCTTTGGATTGCACTCTTCTGGAAAAAAATGTTCAGATAGATTCCCTCTGTTTATGTGTGAGAGAATTAAAGAACATTTTGCTGATCTTTTTTGCTTTGATGTATACGTTGTTTTCACCTTTTCCCACCTTCAGTAAAGTGACTTTTCCACATTGCCAAAGTTGTCTTGTCTCTTTCCATTCCTTCCTGATGTGCTTGGGGTCAATATTGTCAAGATTTGGACAACTCCTTTGATTTGAGCAGTTGTAAAGTTGTAGAAGAAATTTTAATGTTTCCTTCCAAGCATTCCTCCATTGGCAGATTTATTTATTTCATATTATTTATTTGTTTAAGTAATTTCCATACATCTGACAAAATAATTCTATACAGAATACAGAATTAAAACCAGAAATAACACAATTTGTAAAATTGTAAAATCTGTATTCGAAAATCATACTTACATGCTTGGGGTTAAAAAGCCATCCATTTCAAACCATGGAGACATTAACAAACAATCAGACACGAGGCTTGTTTATGTTTTTGACCCAAATGCTCCACTCAATGTTTTCAAGGACAGATTAGAATACAGGAGACAACAGCTGGTTTGGAAAATAGTATTAAGTCCATACTTGATTTCAAATGACTAATGATGACTATGATGGTCACAGTAAAACCTGAGGCCTCTCATAAGCATCCTATACTTCACTTGCTTGCTGAACCTGATTATTCAGTATGCTTTGAAAGGAATGCAGCCATTATAGTATAGACCACTCTACAGAACATGGCATGAGATCAGAAGACACTGTCTCCATAGCAGCTCCAGCTGTAACAATTACTGAATGTCAGCTGCATGGACTATGGTGTAGGTATTGTTGTACACATTAGGATCCTTAAATAAATAAATAATAAAATGTCATTGGAACTCACAGCTCATCTCATTGAATCAGAATTTTCTTGTTACTTACATGATATGGTTGTATACAACTATGGTTCCATATGCTTGCTGCCGTATGTTGTTTTAAATGCATATAGTTGGATTTACAAACTTGCCTTTATTGGACCAGGTATTAAATTGGAATGTTTGTAATTCAGTATCACATCTTGATAAAGTTTGATAAATATAATAGTGATGGTGATGAAAATGACAATGACCTAATATACAAAAAAAGAACTACAATTAAATCACATATTCATAGTATAAGGATCTTGTTAGAAAATCAGATTGTACATATTGATTAATTACATATCCAAACATTTGCAGTTGCCAGATTTTTTACACACACACCATGTTTCAAAACAACATTGCATGGGCATTAGTGATAGACAAGAGGATGAATGAATTCATGCTGAGGGCAGAGGAATGAAAACTTAAACGATGTTTTAATTCCACATTGAGGAATACATGTCTCATATAATTAGCAATGGTAATTCTGGTGTCAGGCAACCAAATAATATGTTCCATAGTAATATAGGGTAATATGCTTCTAAGTAATATAGAGATCACAGTAATCGTGTTATAGTCAATTTATTAATACTCAAAGAGACATTCTTATTAAATAAAAATGAAAAAGACAGGAGGTCAAGAAAGACAAAATCTGATTTAAGTTAGGTGTTTTTTTTTCCCAATTCACATGGCTAGAATTTTAAAAGGAATATTATTATTATTTAGAAGAGAATAAATATCTCTGTGACCTGCTTCAAGAATGCAGTTTATAGGTATTGAACAACGACACAGTTTCAGTTTAATACCAGTTCTGCTCACTCATTAATCATGCTGGAAGAAATCCAGTTGTTTTTTGAGGTTTTGGTTCCCAGAATCTTATTGCATGGATCAGATATTGCTGACTTCTTTATTCTTTATAAGGAGATTCTATAGGAAGACTTTTCTTGTTGAAGGAAAGAGATTTATCTAAAATCTGCCCTATCGTGTCAACCTCTAAGCATGCCTATAAGGACCAGTGGCTACAAGCATTTTTTCAAAGTTGGAAATGGTTGCAGTAAAAGGTAAGGATATAAAAATCATGCAGAATAGTTGCATGTGCACATCCCTCAAATTCTACCAGAATTTAATAAAAATAGAAAGTTGTCATTGAAATAGAACTTTTTTTGTTTGTGCAAAAAGGTTGTATATTTTACTTTTCATTAATTTCATCAGTGATCAACAATGTTCTATTTTAATTAGCATAAACTCATCAAGTATTGAATTCAACCGTAATGATCTTGTAAATCAAGATAAAATTTGCACATCCTAACCAGCTTCAATTAAAAAAGTACTTTAATGGGACTCAGGGGCCACAAAGAGTCCTCTTGCTTTTCAATTAAGCCCTTATTTATAATAGGCATTATGTATTCTAGGTTTAGAGCCAAATATTAATATTCCTAAAATGTTCTTCACAGTAAAAATAGGCATATGTTTTTGGACGTATTTGCTATTATAAATGGCAACCCTGTACCCTAATAGTTTGATTGTAACTATGATTTATAATCTATGACCTATCACTTTGTTGTTTGTATGTACACTGAGCGCATATGCACTGGAGACAAAGTCCTTGTGTGTCCAGTCATACTTAGCCAATAAAGAATTCTATTGTGTTCTGGTCTCATGATGAAATGTAATACAAGTATGAAGGCAGGAGGTCATATCGTGATGGTGCAATACTCATTCAGAGGTTTGCAACAGATAGTTGCTTTCTGTATGCATCAGCCAGTGATTTTTTTGCTGCATTGGAAAGAGTTATGGACATCTCATTCTTAGAACCCGTCACTGCAACTCACTAACTGCTGAATAAAGGCTGAATGAGATTCTGCTGCTGCAAGAAAGGCAAACATAATGGTATCAGGAACTGCTATCAACCCAAATAGAAGATCATCCTAACTATGGAAATATATATACAACATTTTTAACATTCCTTGGAAAAATACATAGATTATGGAAAGAAGGAATCTTTAATATAACCATAGAGAGACAGGGCAAAATGTAAATGTAAGTACATCTCTAAGATTACATCAAAGTTTCCTTAACTGCTGTTAAGAATGCCTCTTCTTTACTAATCCTTTTTTATATTTTCTACTTTTTTCTTTATTTCTTTTCAATTTATTTCACTTTTCACTTTATTTCTTTTCTCAATTTCTCTTTTCTTTAAATCAAAATTTAAAGAAATTTTGTAAGTATTGTTTTTACTCTGTGAAAAAACTTTTTTAATAGCAGTTGATACAGATATGAAAAATATACTGAAAACGTAGCTCTAGACAAAAGGCCCTCAGTTTTTTACTGAAGGTCAAAGCCTTGTAGGGTGAGTACCTGGAAACAACATCTCAGAATATTTACTTTCTTCCAAAACTAGAACTGAATTGAACACATCTCTTACTATTCAGGGATAACATAATCTTAACTGTTTTAATTAAAGAAAAGATGGAAAGTACCACATCTTTAGGCCTTGGAAATAAAACTAAAAGGTAAATGCTGCCACTAAATCTATTTGTGTTTTCATGAATATTGGTAATGTTTAATAATAATATATTAAACAAGATGCAATAATAATATTTATCAATAAGTAGAAAAATGCGGTTCCTCTTTTAACCTTTTAGTCTCAGAAAATAAAAGTCCATTTGCAATACTTTTTTTCTAACTTTGAATTCTAAGTCTTAAGAAAAAATATTTCAATCACTTCACTTTCACTATTGTTAAAAAGCTACAAACAAAGCTCTTGACCAAAGGAAAAAGTATTACTTAGACTCATAGACATCTATTCCCTTGGCTAGACTTACTTTGTTTCTGTTAGTTGCAATATTCATCAGATAAAAGTGACTAGAGTATGATCTTTCTTGCAGTAATAGGCAGTTTAGACATAACAAACCAGACAGATAAAAGTTCAGATTTTCATAGAGCCATATCCAATTTCTCTAGACTGTTCAATTTTTGGATAGCCTCTTGATATAAAATTCAGAGAGAAGCATCCCAACTATGAAAAGGATCATATGTACTAAAAGAAGGGCTGGAACAATTAAATGGCTACTGACTGATCATCTGCCTTGTTATTATAAATCAAAATGTTGGGCTCTTCACAATTTGCATTTAGAGGCTATATTTGGAGGACATCATGCAGTCCACCTTCACTAGCAGTGTTGATATCCTCATAAACATTTCCTTTTTTTTATTCATAAACATTTTAAATACAGTGTATTGTCAGGGCATATCATTTACAGAGAAAAACAAGAAAGAAAAGAAATAGTAACATATATACTAATAACAATAGCAATGGCATACTTATAGTATAAACCATCTTTATGTTTAGTTCATACATAACAATAATCTTTTTTAATCTAATTTCTACCTCTTATCTCTAACCACTCATAAAATCTATCCCATGTTGAGTAACATTATGTATTTCCTTTGTCCTTTATTTTTAATGTCAATCTGTCCATCTCTGCATAGTCCAATATTTTCCGAATTAGATCCTCATTTGATGGAATGTTCTCATTTTTACAATATTGTGCAAATACAATTCTCACTGCTGTCAATACATGCAAAACTAGATATATAGTCTGTTTATCATAGCCCTCCAGCATTATACCCAACAGAAATATTTCTGGTTTCAGATCTGTATGTTGCTTAATCATCTTTTCCAACAATGTACGTATTTTCGTCCAATATTTCCTTGCTTTCATACAAGTCCATCACATATGATAATAAGTACCTGGGATCTGATTACACTGCCAACTTGGCAGACATATTGCTAAACATTTTTGCTAGTCTTGCCTTTGGCAAATGCCACCTATAAAACATTTTATAAAGATTTACATTGTCAAATGCTTTATGGGCATCCAAAAAGATTAATGCTAGCTGTTTTTCACTGTGTACTTCATAGTACTCCAATGTGTCTAACATTATTCTAACATTGTTGCTAATTTGCCTTTTAGGTAAAAACTCATTTTGATCAGGATGTATAAACTCGATCAAAAATCTTTTTAGTCTTTCAGCGATTATTGAGGCAAACATTTTGTAATTTGCACTTAATGAGGATATTCGCCTATAATTCTTTATTTGTGTTGAATCTGAATCTTCTTTTGGGATCAAAGTAGCTTCTGTTAGCTTCTGTCCATGTATCTGGTATTTTAGCCTCTAATAAAACTTCATTATACACCTCTAGCATTGACAAGCTCAATGCATCCTGTAGCTCTTTATAAATTTCTGCTGGTAAACCATCTGGACCTGGTGTTTTATTGTTTTTTTGTCTTTTGATCACCTCTACTAATTCTGCCATTGTTATTCTTTCATTCAACATATTCTTCACCACTTCTGAGACCTTTGGTAGATTGACTTTTTCCAAGTATTGTATTAGTTTTTCCTCTGGTATTTTTTCATGGTCATATAGCTTTCTTATAAAACTTCTGAATTATCTCTTTTTTCTTTTCCATTTGACAGTGTAGTATACCTCCCTTATCCCTTCCAACTTATTTTGACTGGATTATGATTGACCCATAGGTTTGCTTCTATTTCTGTTATTGCAATTTGCACTCGGTTCCGGAGTCATCCAAATCATATCTATTCTGGACCAAGATTGATGCGTATTAGAGTAAAATGTATACTGATTTTTCCCTGGGTTCATTTCTCTCCACGTATCTTGTATCACTAGTTCTTCTGTCATTTTAACAAAGGTTCTAGGTAAAGTCTTTCTTATTTTTTTATTTGCTTTATTACTTTTATAGTCATGTTTTGTATCAACTATTGCATTTAAAATCTCCTAAAAGACAGATATTTTCATATTTTGTTTTGAGTATCTTGTGGAGTTTTTTATAGAATTCTTCTTGTCTATTGTTCGGTGCATAAATGGCAACTAAGAGTATCTGTTTTTGATTTAAGGTCATTTCCATGATCAAAATTCTCCCTTCTTCATCGTTAATAATTTGTTTGACACTTATCATTTCTTTAACATATAGTACCACCCCTCTTCTTTTTTGTTTTGATAACGAGTAAAATAGTTTTCCCAATTTAGAGTACTCCAATAATTTATAATGGTGTTTTTTTAATATGTACTTCTTGAAGTGATATTATATCCAATTTTATTCTTTGTAGTTTGGAAAATATATTTTTTCTTTTCATAGGGGAATTCAGTCCATTTATATTAACTGATAGCATTTTTATTTCTTCTTGCATTGTTTTACTTATATATGGGTCTTATACTTCTAGTTGCTCTTATTTCTCTGGGTTCCTTTACTCTTGCTCCTTCTCGCTCTGCTCGTTATTTTTTCTCCATTTTACTTTCATCTTGCTGTGAGTGTTTTTCTTCCATCATTGGTATTTCTTGGCCTTTATGCACTGTTTCGCCTCTCATTTCCTGTTCTTCTTCTGTGTTGAAGTGGCAATCATAGAATTCCATTGCTTTATCCAGTGAATCTAGTCTGTATCTTTTTTCCTGCTAAGTAACTAAGGTATCAGCCATCTAAAGTTCACATTGTATTTAATCAACACTGTAGTCAAAAAGCGATACTGCTTTCGAAGGTCCCTTACTTTCCTTGGAATCTTTTTCAAGAATACCAATTGTTTCCCTTTATATTGCAATGGTTCATCTCTTGCCTTGTTAAGTATCTTGTCTCTTATCATTTTTTTCACAAATCTTACATGCAAGCTCTTACTCTTGAAAGCTTATGTCTTTTCACATAGTTTGTGTGTATTCTAAAAGTTTCATCAATTTCTTCTTCCATTTCCTGCTTGTCTATTCCTAGCGCCTTCGCCAGCAGCTCTTTCATTATCTCTGGCAGGTCCTGCCCCTTCTCCTCTTCTATATTCTGGAATCTCGGGTAATGAACAGCTTTTTCTGTTTCCAACATTATCACGGTGTTTTCTAGCTATTTATTTGCTTGTGTCAATTTATAACTTATATCATCCACTTTTTTCCCTACTTCTTCTGGTTTTTCCATTTTCTGGATCCTTTGCTCATTTTTTGTTATCATTTGTTGGAAATTCTCAAGTTTTTCATCCATATTTTGAATTTTCTTTTATCTCTCCTGTATCATTGTTCACTTCCCTTATGTCATTCCTTATCTCATTATCATTTTTGTCATGAATTCCTGTAGTGCCTGAAACATCGCCAATATTTCCTTTTGAGAAGTATTTGATTTTTCCAACTGCAACATACTCTCTATTGACCTCTGATTAGATGGGCTTGAGGCAGCTGATAATGGTGTAGAAGATGTGGCCATACTTTGTAAAGAAAAAAGAAAGAAAAAAGGGGAAAAATCAGAGTGAAAAAAAGGAGGAAAATTATTTGTCCTTGAAAAATGTCCTTTTTACTGCTGTCTTCTATCAATTAATATTTGTAATCCACAAGGCCTACTGTATCCCCAGTCCTTGATAATCCAATAGAGAGAAAAAAGAAGCAAGAGAAAAGAAAAGAATCAAGATAAACCCAAAGCTTTGTACTCACATTTGCAAAATAAGCCTTTCCACTTTTTCCGTCCATCAGCCAAAAGTATTTATAATCCACAGAAATTCAAAGGCAGTTCTTCTCTGTAGCTGCCACATATCTTGCTTTTCCCACAATGGTTTCCAAAACAAGCTTAGTCTGTAATCTATTTTCTAGCACCAGATGTAGCAGTTCTCAAAACAAAGTATTATCAGTCTCTTATTAAAGCTAACCAGTTCAAAATATTTCTTCTTGTATATACCAACTTTAGCCAGCAGGTGGCATCCTTGCTTTTCCTTCTGCTATGAGGAGTCCGATAAAAAAAAGGAGTAAAACAATCAAAAAAACTTTCACTTAATATAGCCAAAAAGAGGTTTGACTCAATAAAAATACATCATGTCTATATCTTAAGTTGTGCTTTGTCTTGTTAAGGTACTCAGTCCAGTCCTTCTCTTCCCAATTAAAAGTAGTTATTTCTTTACTCCTCTTTCATTTCCAGTGGATGTATAATCTGCTCAAAATTTTCACTCGCCGCTTTCAGGAGAGGGAAAGGGTGGCAATTCCCTCCCTCCTTCTCTCTAGAGTTTCCCTTCTTCGCAAGAAATACTTTTTTAAATACTTAGTTTAAATTCTGGGTAGAAATTAGGCAATCCTTACCGCAGTCCAATACACCTTGTTCCAGTTGTCAGAGTTCTGGTTCAGCTATTAATGGCCGTCTTCTTCTCCAACTGTCAGGAAGACCACCATCCACTTGCAATCTACAGGGGCCCTTCCTATCTTGTCACCCTTGCAAGGTGACGTTTGGCTCCGAAGAGCCTCCAGGAAGGCAGAAATCAGCTGGGCTTTGTGGAACGCTACTTGCCACAGCTGTCCTGCTCCAACATTAACTGGAAGTTCCCCTAGCAGTCCATTTCAATAGATGACCCACCAATACGGCTTACTTCCTGATCAAGGTCTGGAACTATATGGAGTACCATGGAGCAATGTATCCGAATGAGAGCACCCAGGTCTATGCCGTCACATCCACCCTGGAGGGGAATGCAGCAGGATGGCTGGTGTCTCTTCACGATGAGGGGGCTCCTGAGTTACAAGACGTGGATGCTTTCATGCAGGTATTGAGAGACAAATTCGAAGACCCCTAGCAGCCCAGAGTGCAGAGTCCTGCATCCGTTCCCTACAGCAGGGCAAGTGGCTGGTGGCAGACTATATCCAAACTTTCCTAGCCTGATGGCTCACTTGAGAAATTGGTCCAAGTGTATGCTGGTCTACCAATTCTGGGAGGGGCTGCACAAGGAGCTGTATCACAACTGCCTGCCCCAGGGGGTACCCAGGGGGTACCAGTTAGCCACAAATGTGGAACTCAACCTGATGGGAGTACCAGGAGCACACTGTGATGAGAACCAGCCCTGCCAAATGCCCAAAAGATGCCCAGTGCCCCATGGCGGAAGAGGGGGTGAACCCCATGTCATGGGCCTCACTGGAGCCTCACTGGAGCCCAGGACCATGTTTCCAAAGTGGTAAGGAAGGCCACTGAGTGGCCAATTGCCTCTCGCCATGGCTGGCATCTACACTGTGATCCCTGGCCCAACTGAAGATGAAACAACCCCCCACCACACAAAACCGAAGGAGAAAACATGAGCAACTCAACACACCATGGAAGTATCTCTCCCATCCACCGAAGTGTAGGGAACTTTGAGCCAGAAGCCTAGATTGGTCTTCTACGAGAGTGACAAAGAAGTGGAAGACGACCTGATGTTAACTGGCACCATCATCCCTATGCCCTTCTTGGGAGTAAGGGGGGTTCTCAAGGCCTTGCTGGGCTTGGAGTGCACTCAGTACACTTAGCAACCCATGGAGTTCACCCAGTTAGAGGGTTCCTTTACGGGCGGGGCACCAACAACTTGCCTAACGGAGCCAGTGAGCATCAGGGCTGGGATCCACATACAGACTATCTGTTTTATTGTGGCTCCTGGAATGACCAAGACCAGGATCCTAGAACTAGCCTGGTTGAGGAAATGGAATCCGCCAGTAGATTGGTACAGCAACAGTTGGGGAATGAAGAAGAAAGTGGCTGGCTGCAGAAGCCAGCTAAAGCATCAAATGCCAGACAGAGCCTGCGATTGGGAAAGTGGAAGCAGAATCAGTGAACAAACTTAAGGGAAGCGAAAAGTTAGAGCTAGTCATTCCTTTTGAAAACCGTGACATAGCAGAGACTTTCAGAGAAAGGGAATCAGACATGCTCCCGCCCTATCGACCCACAGACTGTGTTATTCAAATCTTGCCAGGGGCTAAAGTACTCAAGCCAAAGATATATTCCATGACAAAAAGGGAAATGGAAGAACTTCGAGGGTTTATAGACAAGAACTTAGCCAGGGGATTTATCCAGCCAACAAAGTCAAGGATGGCTGCCCCTATGCTTTTCAAACAGAAGAAAGACAAGTCTCTTAGATTGTGTGTGGATTACTGTGGACTGAATTGTATCTGCGTGGAGAATATGTACCCCCTCCCACTCATGAGGGACATGCTGTGTTACCTAGCCAAAGAGATTTTCACTAAGTTGGATTTGAGGGACACCTATTACCAAATGAGGATTAAAAGGGGGGATGAATGGAAACCCGCATTTAACTGCCCTTTGGGTTGCTACCAATTTCAGGTGATGCCACTTGGGCTGCAAGGGGCACCTGGAGTATTTATCCAGCTAATAAATGTGATCCTGCATGAACACCTATACAAAGGGGTGCTGGTATACCTAATTGACATTTTAATTTATACAGAGACGATGGAAGAGCATGTGAAGCTAGTGAGGGCATTACTTGAGAAGCCCAGTTGTACGCAAAGCTATCTAAATATGACTTTCACAAGACCATCCTAGACTACCTGGGGTAATGCAAAGATGGGGTGGAAATGGACCCAGGTAAGGTGAGAGCGATCCTGGAATGGGAGGCCCATTGGACCAGGAGGCAGTTAGAGCTTCCTGGGATTTGTGAACATTTACCAGCAGTTCAGCCCCATATTTGTCCAGAGAGCCCTGCCCGTCACCAACTTTCTCAAGATGTGGGGGGGAGAGTGAAACCCAAATTGAGTCAGGCACTAAGTTGGCCCATCGAATGCCAAGAGGCCTTCAAAAAGCTGAAGCGGCTCTTTGCTGCAGAGCCGATCTTAAAGCACCCAAACCCAGATGAGCCTTTCGTGATCCAGGCAGGTGCCAGAGATGTGGCTGTAGGGATAGTTTTACTCTAGAGGAATAAAAAAGAGAATTGCAACCATGTGTCTACACATCTCGCAAGTTATCTGATATTGAGAGGTGGTGGGCCATCTGAGAGAAGGAGGCTTATGCGGCCCGATGGGCTCTTCTGATCTGGAGGCAGTAAGTATTCCATTCGAGGTGTGGATGGATCACAAGAATCTGGAGGTGTTAAAGGTCTCAAAGAAGCTGCCCCCTAAGCAGGTCCAATGGGCTCAGTATTTTAACTGCTTCAGTTTCGCTCTTCGCTACTTGATAGGTGGGAAGATTAACAGATTAACAGAGTTGGAAGGGACTTTGTAGGCCATCTAGTCCAACTCTCTCCACCCAAGCAGGAGACCCTACACCATTTCTGACAAATGGAGTCCAATCTTTTCTTGAAAGTCTCAAGTGATGAAGAATTTCTTAGCAGATGACCTCTCCCGCATGCCCCAGCACAGAAGTACCCAAGAGGAAGTAGTTAACTCCATT
Organism: Oxyrhabdium leporinum; assembly: GCA_032468155.1. NCBI lineage: Eukaryota > Metazoa > Chordata > Lepidosauria > Squamata > Cyclocoridae > Oxyrhabdium > Oxyrhabdium leporinum. The sequence continues at coordinate 55,058 of JANHFL010003835.1, read as the reverse complement.
ATCCCATCCAGGCAGCTCGCAGCACCAGTGCTCGTTAGACAACAGAGAACAGTCTCCTCACAGGTGGGTGGGAACATTGACACAACCGCTAAAAGATGCCTTGGGGCGGATGAGTGGTTCCAGAAACATAAAGATGACCTGATGTTTAAAGGTGGGCTTGGCGTGGAAGGGGAGTAAATTGTACACCTCAGCCAGCAACAGAACCTTGGTCCTGCAGAGGAGCCATGATGCAAAACCTGCAGAGCATTTTGTATTTGTGAGGACCCTTCACCTGGTAAAGACAGTTTTGGTGGCCAAAGATGAAAAAGGACAGAGAAGCCTATGCAGCCAGTTGCCCTGTGTGTGCCTGCCTGGGAAGCCTCTGGGCTTGCTACAGTTGGTAGTCGACCCAGCTAACCCATGGAAGAACTTTATTGTGGAGTTGCCTGAGAGTGCTGGGAACACAATAATGTGGATGTTTATGCAACACATCTACAGACTACACGGGGTCCTGAAGCACATTATCTCAGACGGGGGGAACAATTCACTGCAAATTTTGGTGGGAGTTTATGAAAATGATAGGCTCCTCCAGGGGCTTAGCTATGCCCATCATCCTAGTACCAGTGGGGCTGTGAATGCACCAACTCATCAGTAGAGCAATACCTGCACAGTTATGTAAATTATCAACAGACTAATTGGGCCAAGGGCCTGCCTTTCACAGAAGTGGCATATAACAACTCGGTGCACAGCATCACAGGTTTTACCCTTTTCAAAGTGGCCCCAGGGACTGAGTTGGTGCTCTTGCCAGAGCTCCCGTAGAAAGCTCCATCATCAGTGTCATTAGCTGACTGGATGGACTGGATACTCTAAAAGCCACATCGTCCGCCATGTGTGAAGTGCTAAATAAAGCTAGGGAAAGTCAAAAAAGGCAAGCACATGGGAGATGGGCCCACAGAGGGAAGTTAGAGTGTGAAATATGGTGTACTTGTCTACCAAGTATCTAAACCTGAGGCAACCTTGCAAAAAGTTAGATCCCAAATACAAAGAGCCTTTCCAAATAATCTGGATCATGAATCTGGTGACAGTGGAGCTAAAATTGTCAAGAAGCCTCAGGCAGGCTCATCCGGTATTTCATTGCAGACTTTTAAAATCCTTTCAAGAATCTGGCTTGAGGCCAGTCAAAGAACCATATCCTCCTCCCATCCTAGTTAAGGGAGAAGTACTATGAGATCAAAAGGATTCTCGACTCCAGATATCACATGGGAAAATTACAATACCTAGTACTGTGAAAAAGGTACCCGTTAGCAGATACTGAGTGGGTGGCTGCTCCAGAAGTTAGGACAGTGAGGTTAGTTGAAATTTCACACTAGGCACCCTCAATGGCCCCAATAAGGAATAGAGCAGTAGTTGAGTTGTAGGTAATAATATGTATGTATGTATGTATGTTTATTATTGTTTCAGGTCTACTCTTCTTCTGGGGGTGAGGGAGGGGTCCAGCATGTCAAGACTTATTCACACTTTCACCTACATTCTGCTTCGCTTGCAGCTTGACAAAAAAGAGAAGGGGTTTGAATGGAATGCGAGAGTGGGGAGAATGGCATCCAAGCATCTGTCGCTTCCTGTGAGACATTGTTCCCATCTCAAGGACACACCAAGCAGATGTCCCAGAACGGACTGGTTCCCATAACAAAATGAACAGAAGAGGGGGAAGGGGCGGGGCTTGGATCACAGCGAGACGGGTTCTCCGTTGTGTCTCCGATGGAGGGTCCGGTATCCAGCTTGGAGGGGGACCGTAGCGGTCTAGATCGTCCTGGAGAGACGGTTGAGGAAGAAGCAATGTCGGAAGTCCCACGGGAGCCATCGCGATCTCCCGGGGGTGAACGTCTTCGCTTCAAAAACCCTCCCGCTGGAACGGCGGCCATAGCGGCCGCCACGCAGTTGTGAACAGCCCCGATAGAAAGAGAT
>JANHFL010003835.1:38171-49238 GCA_032468155.1 Oxyrhabdium leporinum | reverse complement strand
GAGGGAGAGGGAAGTTCTCCTTAATTTTAAGTGTTAATGTATTCACAGAAATTCTAATATTTTAATTACATTCTCATTTGTAGGGATATCTTTGTTTTGCCACTGTTGTATAAACACAATTTCCACCCAATCACATGATCAAGCCACGCCCACCAAGCCAAGCCATGCCCACCAAGCCATGCCCACAGAATCGGTAGTGGAAAATTTTAGATTTCACCACTGCCTGTGCCCCATTTTTTTCTGCGACATTTTCCTGCAGCCTCTGCTAGTGGAAACAGAGCTTTTGGCTGCATTGGGGGGGGGGCAAGCTCTATTTTTGCTGGCAGAGGGCTGCATGAGGCCATCGCAGCCAAAAATGGGGCATGGGGGAGCACATGCAACTCTCCCGATCTCCGTTTTCACTGGCAGAGGCACCGTGGCCCAGTCCTTTGCTGTTTCCAGAGTGGCCCCATGGGCCAGATACAGCCCCTGGGCTTTGAGTTTGCCATCCCTGAGTTAGATAGATGTGCTTTAGTCTTTACATTTAACACTTAAATGATATTAAATATTTTATTAATTGTCCCTTGTGATGATGGGGTTCAGTTTGTTATAGCTTTTCTATGGCTCCTGTAACTTTGGTTTACCATTCCCAGTTCAGAATATGAGCATTTTATTTTTATTTCAAATTATGCCCTTTTTGTCTCCATTTTTGACTAGACTGATTCATTCTATGTCCTTTAATTTATTTTCAGATTTTGTATTAGTCCTTCTTTCTTTTCAGTTGGCTCCATACAAAGTGAATCTCCTAAGGTATTGATTGCCTTTCACTTCATCATCCAAATGTGATCAATCTTTTGGTTCTAGCTTTTGACAAATTAATTTCCAAACAGAATAGCCATCCTTGGCTGACCCTGGATTTACAGAAAGTTCAAACACAAGTCTATACAGTAGAATAGAAATATAGACAATAATAGCCTGCTAGTAATGAGGACTTCTTTCCTAAATTTATCTAGGATTATTTTGCATTATTGGACAAGTGACATATATTCACCTACATAATGTTATTTTCCATGTCCCAAGCAATTCCTTCTCAACCAACCATCATTTTGGAAAGTTCTTACACATTTTGGTAGTGTTTTTGAATGTAAAATTCATCCTATAATTCTTATGCAATATAACTAGTGTTATTCTTTGTCATCCCGCCCCAGTTTTTCATTTTCTTTAGTTATGAAAGCTAGTTTGAGAATTTCCCTTTATTACAAGTTCTTTTATTTTCTTCATGCATCTCTTTTGTCTTTTTCATAACTCTTAACTAAATTGATAAACTTTTCTCTAATTCTAGGTATTTTTGCAGAATCTTTGAATTCCTATGTCTATGGAGATTCTCAGTCATCCAGGTCATATTGTCCCAAAAGTGCTTTTTTTAAGAGGCAACTGGACTTTCTTGTTTTTTCTTTGAAGACATTTTGCTTTTCATCCAAGAAGTTTCTTCAGCTCTGACTGGTGACTGGATGATGGGGAATGGAAGGATTTATACTCCTTGCAGACAGCTGGTCATTTGCATCCTTTTAGAGGGTCATTGAGACCACTTGGAGGTTTGTCTGTGTCCTTTGAATTCCTATCTTTCTTCCTTCCTTCCTTCCTTCCTTCCTTCCTTCCTTCCTTCCTTCCTTCCTTCCTTCCTTTCTTTCTTTCTTTCTTTCTTTTTTTACAGTATCTTGGCATAGTTCCAATTTATGTTCATTTTTAATCCAATGTCTTCTTTTTCAGTTTATTCAAGATTATTGAGCAAATTTATCTCTCTCAATTTCTTCCCTACATTTGGAGATAATCTCACTGAACTTCTCTTCACTTTGCACATTTTGCCAATTTCTTCTTTGTAATTTAATTGTCAAATTTACCCTATGAGGACTCAAGTATATTTTTCTATTTTTGCCTTGGATAATACAGGATTATCCAGTATTTTAATTGGTGCCTTTTTAATTGATTTGCTGCGGATTCCATTTGGAGTGTTCCTTTCACTTTACTTTAAATTTGGACCAGACTAAGCTGGTTTTCCATCTTGACAATTCTCCGCTCCTCTCCATTCCTCTCCTCTCCTCTCCTCTCCTTCTCAACTGTTTTTGCTAGTTTTTCAAATGGTGAGAGGCCTAGGAATTATTTTTGATGAGAAACCTATCTTAAAACTTTTCATCAACGATATTACCGGTGTCTGCTAAATATTCAGAGAACCATGATTCAGATAGCTAAGCAGGTTAAACATACCAGTAAAAGTTGCTACCAGGTTTTATTGAGATTACTGTCTATCCTTGATTTTAGTTCAGAACTGCACAATTTTTAGACTTCTCCAAATTTACCCCTAAATATTCTTTTCACCAAATTGTACATTGGCCTCATCTCAGTTTTAAATATTTACTTGTATTCTGCCTTTATTATTTTTATAAATAATTCAAAGCAATGAGCTTACTTAATACTTTTGCCTTCTATTGCCAATTGGTTTTTCTTGTGTTTCATGCAGCAACAGCTATTTGAATAATTTGATCATACTTCATGTTCCTGTCTGTTTGGTTTGTTCATCTATTCAGGACTGGTTAATCTTCTCATGTGTTAAAGTAGATACTTCACGTTTAAAAGCCTTCTTGCATTTAACAATTATTATTTGGAATCAATTCTGTGTGCTGATATTAGTGCCCTTTCCACAGATAGTGGCCCAATTCAGCCATATAATTGTTACATGATGAATATAAATAAAACATAATATACTGAATGGTAGACCAGCTTGCTAACATTCATTGCACAATTTGTGTTTTCACTGCATGCATAAACAATCCATTCTCATTCAATTTTTCAAGAAGCAGCACATTATAAAGCATCCTAAAATAATTTTTTGTGACAATACCTTGAATTTCATTTCAGAATTTCAAATTTCAATTCATCATTTATATGTAACATGTTATATTGTACTACTGAAGCATTCTTGACTTCATACAATTATCACACATTTATTTCTCCTGCTTGAGCAGGGGGCTGGACTAGAAGACCTCCAATGTTCCTTCCAGCTCATTCATTCTATTCTATTCTCTCTGAAATCTATAATGTGCAAATTTCTTCTCTCTTCAGCAAAGGATGTTTAAGCTAATAGCAATAGCACTTAGACTTATATACCACTTCATAGTACTTTACAGCCCTCTCTAAGCAGAGTCAGCATACTGCTGCCAGTAGTCTGGGTCCTCATTTTACTGACCACAGAAGGATGGAAGGCTGAGTCGACCTTTAGCCAGTCAGGATTGAACTGCTGGCAGTTGGCAGAATTAGCTTGCAATACTGCATTCTAACCACTGTGCCATTATGGCTTGTGGGGATTATGGGTCTTCTTGATAGCTTGCAAACCACATCAGGAAGGGTCACCTAATTTGCTGCTGTTGCTGCATTCAATGCCTTCCTAATTTGGTAACTATGTTTCGGCCTCCAATTCGACCATCTCGACCTGAAATTATGTACGCCTACAAATTACTAAAAAATGAAAAAGAATAAAAAGAAAGGAGGACATGTGGGGATTATGGGTCTTCTGATAGCTGGCAAACCACATCAGGAGGGGTCACGTCAGCACATGCATCCGCTCTAGGTAAGCCGTGAGAAACGGCACGTATACATCTTGAAGGAAATGCATCTAAAGGAAGTCAACTGAATGCAACACGAGTTAAGCATAAAGGTATCATAAGCACACCTTTACATATGTTAATCTGTAAGCCATGAGAAACAGCACATAGACATCTCTGCAAGGAGGAAGCAGTGTGAAATAAAAAGGGAGCTTGGACATCTGTTCGGTGTGCCTTCCCACGACTAAAACTCCTTGCGTGTTCTTCCTGATCATTTGAATGCAACAAGTATTGCCTGGATTATCAGTATTAGCTATTATCAAATGATAGGGATAGGTCAAGAAAACTGGAGTTTTCCATCATTTTAAAAGGTCCCTCTAAAACTGCCTAAAAACATAATGGTCAGCCTGAACTCTCAAATCATGTCTAAACTGCCCCCAGCTATGGAAAAAGCATTAGCGCAGTTTAGGAGAACTGTGAAGCTAACTAACCAGAAGCTAATAATCAGGAACTTCAACTAGCAGACAAAGAAGGAAATGAATTAATTTAAAAATAGTACAGTGATTAGGGAGCCTCTTACTGTTTAAAACTGAGATAAAGGTCCTGTGGCTCTCCAATTATTGAACTACAACCCTCATCATTTTTTGTCAATGGCCACATTATGGATGGCTTCTGGAGGCTGCAATTAAGCAACCCAAAGGTTTCTAAGCCGTTTCCTATAATATTTAAAATATTATAGGAAATAGTAGCTCTGCCACCTGGAGCTCTGATAATAGCATATCTTAAACAAGAATTTTGCTCTTGTCTTTTAAAAACTTAATAGATCTCTATGCTCAAGTACTTGCTTGTAAGAATACAGTAAAGCATGAGAGGCAGGGGAACAAATGCTAATCAAGCACACCAAGGAGATTAAAAGATAATTAAAATGTTAATCTATACATTACTAGAACAGCAAATACAGCTATACTTTCTGTGTTTCAGTTGCCCATTGTTTCTACTCTTTTGCAAAAAAATGGATCATTGAGCATTCATTCCATAAACTTCACCTTTGCTTTTGAAGTCTGTATTTCATAACTGCAGTGCAAAGGTGCCCTTTTCCTCTATATGCCAACATCTAACATTCTATCATCAAATTTATTTCACTTTTAATACTGAAAATTAGTCACTTGCTTAGAGATGTTCATCCTGTCAAAATTCTCTGCTTATTTCTAATGAGATTCCAGTTTTATTTTCCCAGCATTTACATCAGTGTTTCTCAGCTTTGGGAACTTTAATATGGATAGACTTCAACTCCCAGAATTCCCTAGTCAGCATGCTTGCTGGATAATTCTGGGAGTTGAAGTTCACCCATCTATATTTACCAAAGTTGATAAACACATCATGGCAAAGAAATATACTTGGAGATATAATTGAAGAAGAAAGAAATTTAGTCAGGAAGACTGTAGAAAAATTGCATTTACAGTTTAATTTAATTAACTACAGCAGGTGGTATAGTGCTCAGCCAGTAAAAAGCGACCTATTACTTTTTGGTAAATATTTCTTTGGTAGATGCAGCTAATGGAAGCACTTTCTCATAAACTGCAAAGTGCATTTTAAAAGGATAAGTAAACCTCAGTCAATCCCTTATCTGCCCTGACAGATGGGGCTGGCATGTCTAGCTTGAAAAAAATACAGATGACCACAAAATGCAGATGACCAACAGAGTTTTCTGAATCTCTTTACTTCCATGTAATTGCTGTCTGGAATTTTAACTCTCATATGATACTCCCACTGATATCAACACTCCAGTATTAGACACAGAATCATTTCCATTATTGGCTGTGTGATTCTTCTTTATGTAAGAGGTAAAGGATTAGTTCTGGGATCTTTGGCTTCCAATCACGAAGTCTGCTTGACTTCGTATCATTTCTATCAGTCCTGTGTTCCATTATATTTATGCTTTTAATTAATATAACTTAGGCTTCCTTTGAGGAGAAACCTCTCTAAAGCAATTTAAACATTAGAATTATGAAGTTATAAAATATTCAGTGAATGAGTTTAAAGAGGAACAATTATTAATCTTTCAGTAAGATAATAATCCAATGTCATTCATTTAAAAACAAAATAGGTCATCCAACTCTTTAAAGTCTATTATTTTTACCCCTCAGACAGTCTTAGTTAACTAGTACTTTAAGAGCCATAAATCCAACAGACTATGGTGGAATGATAAATATAATTCAAATTTTAAGGGTATAAGTTCCTGTCAGTGGTCAAAGTTCATGTTCTCCAAATTGGTATAAGACCTAAAATAGACTTAGTAGAATAAAAAAAATTCCTCAATCCAGAAAAATCATTGAAAATATCCAAACACTTTCATGCAATGCATCTTCAATCATTCTTGACACTAACCAATTTTCCTTCCAATTCAACCCATCATCTCCAAAAGTTACTCTTTCCTGATCTTGAAATATATCATCTAACTTTTGAAAACTGCATCATCTGTATCAGACAAGGGCATTGAAAAACTTATTAGTTCTTTTTCATTTGCCTTCATATGCTCAATTCCTGACAACTTATGAACCCATATATGTTAGGCTGGGAAGTTGAAAGAACATTTGGGAAAAAAAACAATGTCAAACCAGTTTTGCATTGTGGCCAATATACATATATGAGTCCACGTGACATATTGGGACTTTTTCCCCTTCACTAAACTGGGCGTGGCCGTGGCCAGCGCATGACACATTCTGTGAGCCGGGAGTTTGACAGCCCTAGTCTAAAGGATTAGTTCTCCCTCTGTGTCTCTTCATATCAGGATAGTTGATATTATTTGCTGATGTTCCAAGATGACTGATAACTTTTCTTGATTTGGCAACTGAATGGGAGGTTTTCAGGTTTTACTATTATTTGTGACAAATTTGCATAGAAGGCAGAGAAAATAATAAAGCAAAAGTTACATATTTATTTCCTTTACTTGAGTGGGGTTCCTTGCTCTCTAGTGGGTGACAATACATTTTTAATTAAATTCTAAACATTATACTTCAACTGCATGAAATATGATGAACCTATTCAGGAAGTACTACTGAGTGCATTGGGGGATCATCTGATATTTATGAATTGTATCATACCATATCCTGCTTCTCTTTGGTGAGCTCCCATGATTCAGAATTTACCCACTATGTTATCACAGTTGGAACCTCACATCTCTGGAATTAACAGGTTAACAAATCCAGGAATAGTAATAGATGGCAATTGAAATTCCTAAGACTGATTACACAAACAATACAAAAAGAGAGTAAAATGAAGATAAGGAATAATAAAAACAAAGCTTCTAGATTCAGCCAGCTAGACTCAGGAAGCTAGTTTCCAGATTTCTATATTCAGTATTCTGCTGCTGAGCTCTCATACATGAGGATTATTTACAGAAATTTCAAAGGCAGTTTACATACAGTATTGTACACTATATTTCCAGTTTATATTAATGTGTGCTGTAAATGATCAGTACAAACTGAGTATGAAGTGACAAAGAAATAAAACTCTGTGGGTGGAAGTTGTCTTTTTTTCCTTCAAGCAAAGGAGATAGAGTAATAATTTAAGCTTCCCAATTCTGCAGATAGTAGCCTCAATTTAAACTTGTTCTCCATACATTTATATTAAATTACACCCAAAATTAGAACAACACAAGTAAAATTTGCATGTCTAGTTTTGCCCTCAGATATTAACAAGTCTTTGTTTGATCATGTCCTTCACAAACCACAGTGACACTTTAACAAAACAATTAATTCAGATATCAGCAACATTTAGTAGCACAATTAAATCATAATACAAGTAAAAGATCCGGTGTGGTGAAGCAAGAAAACAAAAACTACAGATTCCACATAGAATCTTTCTTCTTCTTCAGCCCCACAAATATTAGACACTTCTGAATTATTTCCTAGAATAACAATAAGTAATCAAGTACAGCCCAAAAATAAATAAATAAATAAATAAATAATCTCACTATGTATCAAAGCATTATGTCTAAAACTTGCTGAAAGCTATTCTAAGATTTTTTTCCCTAGTCAAGCTTTTTAAACGGATAAAAATTATGACTGAATGTGCAAGACCAACTTTTGTTAAAAATATGAATTCCTATCAAATGTCTTAACATCTTCTTTGTTTTAATTTACTGTTTTATTATTAGCATTAAAATCTTGTATGCACTCTAAACAAGAAATTTTTAATATCTAAGTGAAAAGATGCTTCTTTTATCATATCCCTCTTTTCCAAAGGTCTTTAATACCTTTTGAAAATTATTGCACATTAGTTCAGGTATTCAACATGAAAGGCTATAAGGATAATCTTATTAGAAAGTGAAGAGGTTTCCTGTTCTTAAAATATGAGTTTTCCAAGCATTGATATTACAGCAATGACAATACACACTTTCTTCTATTAAAGCAGTCAGCACTGTGAAACTGTAAAGAAGATAAGAAAAAGTTAGTGGCCTCTGTGGTTCTCTTCTATTTTTGCTCAGCTTCCCATGTATTGAAACCTCCATAATTCCTCTTTCTCTGGAAAAAATGGTTGAGTTGCCAAAACTCTTTTAATATATTTTAGCAAATCTTATTTATATGGTATCTTGCTTACATAACACCAAACAAGGATGTATGTGATGTACTGAATAAAGTGAACATTGTGTTTCAATAGACTGCTACTTATAAAATCATATTTTACCCACTTGATAAAATTTTTGAATGAAGTAAAATGTACTGATAACTATTTAGGACACAGTCAAGGAGTCTGAAAGATGCAGTTTATCTGAATACTAGATTTGGCCATCAATGAGAAAGGCAAAGACAGTAAAAGAAAAATAAGTATACTAATGTCTAAAATATGTACAATCACTTCATTAGTAACAAATAACAAAATCAAATCAAAAGAGGCACATTCTGATCAATGTAACAAAATTTAGGTCACAAGTAATAATAAAATCAAAACATGTATATAATTCCTAGGAAGAGCAGGAAAACAAAAATATTTCAGGCAGAAATTATGGAAACACCCTTGCCACCTTAAGAACCAAAGACCACAAATATATAACCTATGCTGGCTGAGCATGAGGAACTTTTGAATGTTTGCTCTGCTTTTTAACTATGATCTACCTATAATTCTCTTCTGTACAAAACTGTCAAATGAGTGGGCGGGGGTCGATATTAGATTCACTAATTGCGTTAAGATTTCTATAGTCAACGCAAAGACGTTGAGAGCCATCCCTTTTTTCTTTAAAAAGGACGGGCTTGGGCGGGCTTTCTCAATAAATCCTCGTTCGAGAATTTTTTCAATGAATCCCCTATGTTCTTTAAATTCATTAGGAGACATACAGTACATCTTTGGTTTAGGAAGTTTAGAACCTGGTAGTAATTTAATAGCACAGTCAGTGGGGCAGTGGGGGGGGGGGGCAGTTCATCACATGCTTTTTCACTGAATGCTTCTGTTAAGTCATGATATTATTTTGGGATGGTGGTGATTGGCCCCTCCCACCCAGCTTTTGCCGCCATTTTTTTGCACAATTTTTCCTTTTTATCCTTTAGTCTTCAGTTTTTTGGGAACCGAATGGAGTCATTTTTCCAGTCTATCTCAGGGTTCCATTTCTTTAACCATGCTAATCCCAGTACTAGGGGCCATTCTATTCCAGGAGCAACGATAAATGTGAGGGTTTCTGTATGGTCCCCTAGAGTTATCAGTAAGGGTTCGGTGGCAAATAGGGCTGGCTTCCCCCTCCCCCGAAGTTGAGCCATCCAGTTGACAGAAGATGATAGGGGACTTTAGTTTTCTCAGTTTGATGCCCAATTTTCCCGCAAGGGTGGGGCTGATTAAAGATCTGGTGCATCCAGAGTCTAGAAAAACAGGAATTGTCACATTCCTTCCCAAAATGGGGATGAAAAGACTTAGGGAAAAGGTAAGGGGTTCAATTGGGTTGCTTACCATTTCCTCCTCTTCCAGATCGGTTTCCGACCATTTGAATGTGTCTGTAGCCTTTTCCAGAGTTTCACCCCCTCCTTCAGTTGAGGGATGAGACTCGACGGTGGCCCCGGTCCTCAGCACCGTTTCTGGTTTGCGTGTTGCAGGTGTCGCTGGTTTTCCCCCAGTTAGGTTTTCCTATTTTTTAGCTGGGGTTTTTGCACGGCAATCTGCAGCACAATGTCCCTCTTTTCCACATCTGAAGCAAGCAGTGGTCCTGGGAATTGATGGGGTCAGTGATCCCTGCCGCCCTCCGAAACTTTGGGTGATCAGCTTTTTCCAGGTTACTCTGGGTCCCTGATAGCTGGTTTTCGCTAGGTCAATCTCGGTTTCCTCAGCTGTCAGGTACCAATCTTTTAAACAATTCTGCACTCCACGGGACACACAAGCGATGTACAGGTCACCTCTTAATCCCTCTTGGTAATTTATCAGCAGGACATCCTCCGGCCAATTTACTCGGGACTCCAACTCACGAAATTCCTCAGTGTATTCCGCTGTGGTTTGTCTCCCTTGTTTAATTACTCTAAGGCAATCACGAGCTTTTCGGTTCGCCAGCAGATCCTCAAAACGGCATCATAATGCAGTCATAAAATGGTCAACGCATCTTTGGTGCTTGGCCGTTATATAGTCCTACATGCCATCTAGATTCAGCACCATCCAACACTATGGTGACCGCTCGGAGTTTGGCCGCTTGCGTTGCTATATCTCTCCCATACTCTTCCATGAATGATCCCACATACGCCATGAAATGGCCCAGCTGACTGGGGTCTCCATCAAATCTTACCCCTAGTTGCGAAATTTTCCGCTCCATTTGAGGAAGTGGGTATTGAGCTGGTGGGACACACACACCCTGGCGGCACTGCGGGAAGGGGCCCGGCGGCGGCTGCTGCTGCAGGTGAGGGATCTGCGGCAATGGGAGGGGTTGCTTGTCCCTCGTGTGGATCCATCTCTGCTCGAGGTCTCCGTTTGCGATGTCTCACTTGATTCTCCTGTTATGTTGAGGTCTTGTAGTGCTTCCACGACCAGCTGACGAATCTGGTGCTGGAGTCTCCTGTCTCGCATGGGATCCAGGAAAGTTTCCTCTGGATCGGAGAGGGCTTCCAGTTCCCACTGCCAATCTGGTCTCCGACTCCCTCGGGTTTTTGTTACCCTTCGGGTGCATCTTTCCCAATCTTCCTTCTCTCCAATCCCGAGGGACCATTTGGGAGGTCTTGGTTCTCGCCGCATGACTGCTCCTGGTCCCATGGGTGTGAGCACTGGCAGGCCCTCAGACTGAGGTGTTGGTGGTAATTCCGCTGAAGCCTCGGCTCACCCCTTTTCTCCATTGGGTTCGGACATTGTTGCAAGGTCCCCTTGGTTAACGCGTCTCCGGGTTGACCCAATTTTTGCAGAACTTGCTTTATGTCAGGCCCCCCTCTCCTTCTAATTCAAGAAAGTAGAACTCTTGAAACTTTGGATTTCAAACAGGATACTTTTTATTGAACAGAAGTGATAGGAGGCAAAGTGAAAGCAA
>JANHFL010003835.1:18869-32414 GCA_032468155.1 Oxyrhabdium leporinum | reverse complement strand
TGCTTTGCTTTGCTTTGCTTTGCTTTGCTTTGCTTTGCTTTGCTTTGCTTTGCTTTGCTTTGCTTTGCTTTGCTTTACATCAGTGTGTTTGGTTGGTTTTTCCATTTTGCTCTTCTAGTCTGCTGTATTCTTTTTACATGTTGTTGTTTTTTATTTATTAGCTACCCAGAATTATATTATGGCTATGAATTAAAAATAATTAATTAATATGTATACATTTATCTGTTAGTTTCTTGCCCTCAGAGATATCAGAGGGATGGGGAGCCCATGACAAAAGCAACATTGCCTCTACAAGTTCAATTCTCTTTCTATGCATCATGCCATCATGAGCACGTACACAAAGGAAGGAGTTTGCATGACAACAACAAAATGATGTCGGACTTCCGGCTTATCATCGCAATGACACCAGACACAGAAACAGAGCGCTCCATTTCTGTGCTGGCTTCTCCTTGTTTGTGGGCTCCCTTGGGAGCCAAAAGCCGCCTTGGAGGGGCGGTGAAACTAAGGAGGGGTGCTTGGTGTGGTCACAGGAGCGATCACAATCTCCTGATGAACACTCAAGCTATTTCCCTCTATGCCACGGCAAAGAGAAGAGGCGGTCTAAGATGGTCACTACAAAGTTGGGACAGCCAAAAAAGATCTAAGAGCATGCTGGAGCGAAGTAGGTGAACAGTGCTTGGAACTGGGTGAGAAGAACTTATTATCTTATTTGAAACCCCAAAAGAATTTGCAAAAGGATCCACAAATACTTAATTAGCAGCGACTTGGCACTTTGGAAAAAAAATACTAAATTTGAAGGAGGAATTAGAGGGGGAAAAAGACAGAAAAAAATGCTAAAAATACAGAAAATTGGACTTTTAAACTGGACAGGTGTTTTGTTGGACAGGCACCTTGAAATGCTCAGAATGTTTACCCAAAACTGATATTATTTTTAAAGTGTGGAAGATTGGAACAGATTGAAAATGACTAATATTGAAATTTATCTAAAGACTGCCACCTGCTGATGAAAGGAAGAATAACACATTAAAATCTTGCTTGTCTAATGCGATAATATGAAAGGAAATGCCACTGAAAAGACCCCTGAGAAGTACAATATAAGATTGGATTGATAGAAGGACTTAAAGAGGTGCTGGAAGATACAAGGAGCTCTGCAGAGGAGCAGATAGATTAAGCTTGGGACATAAAGAAAATATTTGGAGTGTTGCATAAAAAAGGGACTCAATAAAACTTAACAAGATGTCTCATCAAGAAGAATGGAGTTGAATTTGGGAAGAGGTGGCGTCAGTAATTCAAAGTACAAAAGAGACATTGACAAGAAATCTTGAAACGAATGGAGACTATAAAAGCTAGGAAACACAATACAAAAGACAGCGACTTTTCAAGACGCCCAGGAAGAGGAGGACCCAACTGACAGAGGAGATGAAAAAAATGGGACAGACAAAACAAATGGAACAAGAGGGGGGAAAAGGAGATAACAATCCAAATAAGTGGGATTGATGATATAAGTCAAAGGGAAAATACTTTAAGGAAATTAAAAAAGAAACTGGGGAAACAAAAAGATTCTTACAGGAGAGAGAGGGGGGCAAGAGTAGATAGCTTGCAAAGTAGACAATGGAAAAAGATAGAGAAGAGAGAAAAGCTTAAAATGGGCAATCAAGATGTGGAAGTAGATAGGAATAAAGATCCAAGAGAGGAATATGGGAGACAAGCTAAGAAACAAATAATTAAAACTTTAAGGCGACTAAGAGATGATGGTTAGAAAAGGGAACAGGTTTAATATAGCAGGGACACAACAACAACGAAATAGAGGGATGGGATTTAGAGAAAGGGGGATAAATAAAACACACAGACCTATACAATAAGGAGATGTAATAGTAAGAAGAAAAAATAAAATTTGAATGATTTAAATTACAAATTTAAAATTGTGAGGGACTCGTTTCTCAGTTTTGAACCATTCAGTTGCTCTGTAAGCAGTGCTAACTGTTTCTTCTTCATCATACAAATTCGTCAATAGACAGTTCAAGGGAATAGATATACCAATATTTTTAGAATACTTTTCATATTTTTGTGATTAAAGCAATGTAATAATTCAGGCAAAAAATATTTGTTTTTGGAATTTTCTTGTCTTTTCTATTAACCACTGCATTCTAGGACTGTGATCTTAGTACTCATGCCACTTTTGAATTCATGTTGGACAATTGGCACGTTTTTGTCATGTACAGTATTGATGACATCTGGTTTGCAAAATCCTAAGCATTATCTCTTCCTAGCTTGTGAAATAAATGCCCTTCCATAATTTGAGCATTCTTTAGCATTGTTTTTCTTTCTTTTTTTGATTGAAGTACAAATTTGTCTTCTCAAGTCCCTTGGCTACTGCTGGGTTTTCCATACCTGCTTAAAAACTGCAAGTGGCTCTGTAACTGTCTCATCTTCTAAAATTTTAAATAGTCCTGCTGATTTTTCATCAATTCCTACAGCTTGGTTGTTGGCAATATTATTGGGGTGCTATTATTCAGGCTATTATTCAGTGATTAAAAAAAATATACATATCATCAATTTTAAACTTTAAAATGTTGCATATATTTGCTTACTCTTCTTTACCCAACAGATTTTTTGCCCTTTATGCTCTTTTTATGCCCATCTTTTCATAAAAACATACCTTGATTGCTATAATTTTCTTAAATAAATTTCTTATCTTTCCCTTTTTTTTCTATCTACAATATAAATATCACATCTGTTTTAAATATTATATGTTGTCTTAAATGTTACTACAATCTCTGATACATGTATGATATATAGTATTAGTACAACATGGAAATAATTAACAATAATTACAGTAATCTCCCCTTCCTTTTTATGAGACATAGAAAGGCAAAATTCCAAACTGACATCTCATAACCAACAATTTGGTAATTACCACTTTTTCATCCTTACATTGAAATATTATAATGCAATGAGTTACCACTGGATTCAAAGACAATCTGTTCAAAGCAGGGTGAAATGCCAAAAATATATTACTGAATAAATATTAAGAAAGTTACAAACTAAAAAACTTTACACTAAGCCACATTTGTTATGCTTGCAGGAACTTCTTTGCATGAAACCTCCTGAAACTGGCAGCTGGCATAGCACTTCTCCTAAGTTTTTAGATCTACACTAAGATTCAGAGATGAGAGGTCCTTGGTGTTCTCTGAGTTTGCTTGTTTACTTGCAGATGTTTCATTACCCAAACCAGGTAACATCACCAGTGCTAATCTGAGCTACAAATATTCTCCTCTATTAGTAAGGTTCAGAGTGTCTGGGGACTTTTGCCTCCTTTTTATTTTTCTTCACAGAACAAATATTATGAACAACACAATACCTAAGGATCTCTTGATACGTCTTAGCAGTAACTTGGTCTTAATTCAGACAGTTGACCAACTGCCAGGGATATTTTAAAATAAATATATAAATATTTAATATTTAATATATTAAATATATTATCCAGCATAGAACATCCAGAGATGTTCTGATGACATATTTTGCCAATAACATGCAAAGCCAATGAGCTGACTGCCAAAGAGATTTGTACATGAGACATTATTTCTCACATACTGCTACTTTTCTTCCCTTCTGCAGATTGGAAGAAATTAGAGAATTCTATTAGAGAATTCATGTACCCTCTTTATCTTAATTGTTACAAGTAGCAGTATAGAAAGAAGACTCAGAGGCAAAAGTGATTTACAGTATAGTGATGTAATCTGCAGAATTTGCCCACTATTTTTTGAAGAATGCATATCAATAAATTTAAAGTGCAAATCTTACACACAATTTGCAAAAGTTGTTAGTGTATCTATCTAATCTGTGAGTGTAGATCTTGCTTGCCTTGTGTAATGACTGCTTGACTTTACAACAGTGATGACAAAATAACTTAGCAACCAAGGCATGCATTTATCACCTTTGCAATCTATCTCTCTCTCCCTCCCCTCCTCTCCTTCTCTCTCTCTCCCTATCTGACTCTCCCTCTCTCGTCTTTTCTTCCCTTTGTACATTGGAGAGATTGGAGAGGAAAGGATTACAAGAGAGTGATCAAACACACAATGATAAATACATCAGCTGTTTGCTTCCAGCCCCAAGCACCTTAGGCAAACAGCAGACATTTCTTTCAATGTGTATTCCCCACTATCTGCCTGCTTACTTCTTTGAATTCCTTTCTCTCCAATGAATGTAAGTATAAACATTAATTCCCCTCTTGCTAAATTATCCCAGTGGGGTAAGCATTCCAAAGGACTGAGGAGGAAACCTGAAGTATAATCAAAAGTATGATCACATTCACATGATTTTTTACTTAATATGCTGGTCCCATTTGTGATCACTAGACAAGGAATAATTGTATAGGCAATAACACAAAACCCAGATAATGAAACTTCATCTAGTATACAGTGCAATCGAAGTATTCAGACCCCCTTCAATTTTGTCAATTTTGTTATGCTGCAGCCTGATTCTACAGTTGTTGAAATTCATTTTTTTTTCTCAGTACCTCATAATGACAAAGTGAAAACAGAATTTTAGAAATATTTGTAAATTTATTAAAAATAAAAAAACTGAAATATCAGATTGGCATAACTATTGGATTGGATGGCAATGAAAATGGACAGCCATTTTCAGATCTCTCAAGAGATGTTCAAGTTAGGGCTCCAGCTGGGCCACTCTAGGATATTCACAGAATTGTCCCTAAGCCACTCCTGTGTTGTCTTGGCTGTATGCTTAGGATCATTGTCATGTTGGAAAGTGAATCTTCAGCCCAGTCTGAGATCCTGAACAGATTTTCATTGAGGATATACCTGTATCTTGCTCCATTCAGCTTTCCCTCAATCTTGACCAGTCTCCCAGTCCCTGCTGCGGAAAAACAACTCTGCACCATGATGCTGCCACCTCCATGCTTCACTGTTGGGATAATATTTGGCAGGTGATGAGCGGTGCCTGGTTTCCTTCAGAATAAATAACATTTAAAGTTAAGGGCAAACAGCTGTCAGAGTCTTTTTTTGCAAACTTCAAGCAGGCTTTCATGTGTTTTGCCCTGAGGAGAAGCTTTCGTCTAGTCACTCTGCCAAATAAACCCAGATTGGTGGAGAACTGCAGTCATGGTCATCCTTCTGGAACTCTGTTCCATCTCCACATAGGATCTCTGGAGCTCAATGAGAGTGATCAATGGGTTCTTGGTCATCTCTCTTACTAAGGCCCAGCGCTCTTAGGTACCTTCAGTGCAACATAAATTTTATTCTAGCCTTTCCCAGATCTGTGCCTTGCAATAATCCTATCTCTACACCTTTTGTAGAGAGGTGTGTGCCTTTCCAAATCATGTCCAATAAATTTAATTTACCACAGGTAGATTCCAATCAAGGTGTAGAAATATGTCAGCAACGGTCAAGAGAAATGGGAGGCAACTGATCTAAATTTCAAGTGTTTGTGCAAAGGGTCTGAGTACTTATGCCGATCTGATATTTCAGTTTTTTTCTTTTTAATAATTTTACAGACATTTCTAAAATTCTGTTTTTACTTATGGGATACTGAGTGTAGATTAATGAGAAAAAATGAATTTCAAATGAATGAATGCACTGTAGTTTATGAGCTACTATTTTGCATAAATTGTTCTATATTTGAAACTTACCTAAAGATCTTAAAGATATTTAATCAGATTCCATTTAAACAGGCTGTGAAGGAAGTAGCATGACACAATATTGAGCTATATTTTGAATAAGTGACTTTGGCCCTCAATACATGTGTGGGAAGCTCTCTATGCAGTATAAGCAATGCAAATAGGCAAAGACTCAAAAATTCATTTGTGACATTAAAATGGATTTGTGTAAGCAATAGAAAAACTTGGAATCATAGATCTGACTTTCTGAATATAATCGTGTTTATGCTATCCAGACCCAATGTTTGAAACAGTGGGACAAAACAACAACAACAAAATTCTAAAAACCTTAAAATATTGGGCATAACCATACAATTGAAGACTTGCCCCTTTTTGGTATGCATTACATGCAAGAAAATTATGGAAAATAACTTTGCTTCAAGGTAATTTATAAATGCAATATGGCTAAGGCCAAATGTGGCTTAATAGTATAAGCATAACAGCAAAGTTTATCCCCTCCTTGTCTCATTTTTCCTTTATCTTTGAGATACTTTGTGCTTTTATGCAACTTTAAATGCTCAGATCAAATAAGTTGTATAAGATTGTTTAGAAAACCCATTAGAAAAATAATTAATAACTTGTTAAAACACCATGCAATAAAATCCAATTAGATTGCTGCTTTTCCTTAATAAAAGTGATATTCAATTCAATTCACATTAAATACATCAATTAGTATGCTGGTTTAAAACCACAGTAATAAAGCTGTGTTTAATGTTCAGTTTAATAAATATCACTGAATGTACCATTTTGGGGAAAAATAATAAACTAAGAAATATTTACAGGACATTTCATTTCATTCACAATGATAACAAACATCAATAAGTGCTAAGAGCTCCCAGTGATACAGATTCTGTTACTCAGAATATAAAATGTTTTATTGATTTTTCAAGGTTCTTTAATAGAAATCTTTAGATTTGCATTTTAGGTAATGAACAATTTATTTTTTTCTGTATACAGATATTTATATTGTTATGTTATTTAGTTTCTAATTTTATCATTGATTGAAGATTTGTAAACAACTCATATTTGGAACAAATTATAAACCTAGTGTACCCTAAATACACACACACAAACACACACACACACACACACACATGTACATACATATAAACATTAATGGACACACAACTTGATCAGATGAACAGTTAAACTCATGATTTTTAGATGCTGCATACTAATAGTTAATGTAATTCAAATCCAAGGAGGTTGTTAAATTCAATATAAAGCTATTATTCTTAAATGAAAAAAAATATTTAAAAAAAAGCAAGCAGGTAAATTTATTTTTATAATTACTAACATTTGAAAGCAAGTGAGAGTTGTATTTTATTGTAATACCTGCTTTTCTAAAAGTTTATTTTTATCCAAGAGGAAAGTGAATGTTCCATCCCAACAGAGATCTTGGCAAAGAAGAATGGATTGGTTTAGCTCTTTTTACATCTACAGATTCTATCCTGCAGTTCTTCTTAAGGAAAAAAATAATATTAGTCACAGAAGCTGACTAGAATTAATTCCTTAATCTTATTCATTTTTAAAATGGGCAATATTGTTAAGGCCATTGTTACATAAAGAAACATTTTGCACAGATCAATAAAGATTTAAACAATTTGTTTAGATGAGAGTTATCAGAAAATTAACTCAGACCAAATTAATCCCAGGTAGATTTTCATGAGTACATTCACACCACCACTAAGAATCCTTTGATACCACATCAATAACAATTTTAAAAGTCCAACGTGTTTGCCACAAAAAAATACATGGAGATGCAATGTCTATATTAAGATTTTGGTGGCAACTTTCTCTTCCAGAAGATGGAGTAATGAATAAAAGTAGTATCTATCTTTGAATTAATCCAAATTAATATGAAAACATTGATATATGAGGAGTGCAATTTTTGATCTTAAGGTGAAGGTTAGCATAATGAAATATGCCCCTTGGATTTCAGGAAATTTAGTTGATAGATTATACTTCTCTAAATTAGAACATGGATGAGAACTCCTAAAGGTGTTATTAAATGTGCAGTAAATCAAGTAAAATAGGAGATGCCTGCACATCACTGAATGGAAAGTTTAGAACTGACATCTATTTTTAAAGGAATTTGTATTAAAAAATGAATGTAAAACATGGAAGCAAGGATGACTACCAGCAAATAATGTAGGTCTTTAGAGAGAGTGCCAAGAAATCAAAAGTTGAAAACAACTAAGCTGTATATTACATATTGTCTGTCTACCACCTTCACTGTGCCTTATGAAATAAAACTGGGTCTATCTGAATAACCAAAAGTAGGAGATGAAATGCATCTCACTGGAAGTTATGGATCAGGAATTCTATTCTTGTGAATTCAGATTTCTGCCACTGAGAGGTTTAATGAGTCAGTTGAAAGTAATGGATCAGTTCCTAAACATTCCAGTGAGGTCCCAATGTTTCAATAAAAATAAGAAATAGATTAAAATACATTTCAATTATCTGAGGGAAATATGCATACATATTTACATTTTTTAAAATTTATTTCGGGGGTGGGGGCGTTGTGTCACTCAATTGATCCAGCAAGTCTAGATAGCTGACAGAGGAGGCATGCTGTGGGCTACATCGGCTAATGGGGTCCAGGAGAAGGGCCTTCTCTGGCGTCACACCTGCCCTCTGGGAACATCTTGCCCCCCCAGAGTTTATCAGTATAGATTTTCCTTAAGGACACATTGTTTATCTTAAATCTAATAAAGATTTTTTTTTTCCTTTTTATTGTAAAATAGGCTAAAATGGTATCACAGATAGGTTAGGGTTGCGAAGCATTCTAATCATTACTGCATTGTGTAATAAACATACTTGTGGGGTTTATACAAGTGAGAGTTTGAGCTTTTCTTTTACAATTTTTCAAATTGGTTTGCCTAAAAATTCATTTCTCATGTTTCAGCAATAGTAATGAATATATAACCAGAGATAACATTTTTCCCAAATTATAAAATTTGGGAAATTATATTCATTGTCTAATCTTATTTTAATCAATACATTTGAGTAAAATTGGTTACATAGAACCCTAGACCCAAACTTTAAGCGTTCAGAATTCTTCACACTGTTTTATATCATTTTCTCTGTGTCTCGTTACAAAATTCTGCTATTTTTCTGGAGGTAAGAAACACCCAAGGAATTAATCATTTTGATATTTTATTTTTCATGGTTTTCTTATTTCTGAGTTCATCAACATCGGCATGGTGTGACCAGATGCCAAACAAGATACCTTCTCTCCAATTCATTGTCATTTTCTTACCCAGAGCCTTTTCTGCATCTCATTTGGCCTATATGGCCAAATGCAATTTCCTTGGAGATTATATTTTATTCCCTAGAATTCTTTTCCATAACAGATGGTCTTACAAACGCTATTTTGGTGATGGTCAATTTAGTAGTTTTACAGTTCAGAGAAAATGCATTATGATTTCATAAAGTAAAAACTTCCTTCCAACTACTTTATTTGAAAATGGTAAAGCAGCCTGAATAATACAAACTATGTATAAATTCTGGGATGTGTCACAATTGTGTGGTAATTCAAATTAAATTGTGATGGCCATAAACATAACATTTTTGTAATACCAATTTCACAGTTTCTGTTCTGTTAATATTAAAGATGCAGGGTAGCTTGAATTTATATATGATTTTACAACTTTTTACTTTTAAGAAACAGACAGGCAAATGGAGGAGCAATGCCAAATTACTGAAAATTTTCCAATTAGCAACTGAAATAATTAATTCAAAAGCCATATCAAAAATCAATTCAGACTTTCTAAGTATGGAAAGACATTAAAAAGTGAACACAGACTATCTTGTTTGAAAATTAAACACTGATTACATCATTAGGTTTTTTTATGTTGATTAAACATAAAGATATGGGAACATAAATAAATGCATCATTTAGAGAAGTAGAAGTTGGTTGTGGCGTATTGAAATATATTTTTAATGTTTTACTTAATAATAATGCTAAGTTTCTTGACAATGTTGCAATTATAGTTACTTTTTTAAATGTGCTGTATCCTATTTATAGCACTGCTTTATTGTCTTTGCAATCAGGTCCAACTTTCCTTTAAGGAACATCTAATTAGTTCTGACTGTTAGCAAAAAAACAACAACAAACTGAGTCAGTATTTGAAGAGAACACCAAAAATCCCAAAGCTGACAACAGCTCTGTCTTGTTTTTCTCTCAAATTAGGCTGTGGATATGTAACTTAAAAATATATAATTTTAACATAATTTATATAATAAAATGGGACAATGGTGTACATATGCAACGGAGTTTGTAGCTAGAAGTACCCTTTGTTTGCAAGAGCAGTTATGAAAGTTAACATTCTTGGCCCATCATATACCAAAGAATGAATCTGGCATATTTGTGGATGGCTGAACAGGTGTCTCTGTGTGCATAGGTACAAAAAAAATGGGAGAAGGAACGTTTGAGGGCTATGTGAAATGATACCAGAAAACTGATGTATAAAGGCCACGCAAACCTTATCTCTGTCACAGACAAACATCCTATAAATTTTCAATGCATGGCTGACTTTTAAATAAAGCCACTTTCTCACTACTCTGTGTCAAAATGACATAATCTGTTTCCATTTTATTGAGCAAAATATAATCCACATATATACTCCCTTAAAATATCTGCCTCTCAGTTCTACTGTGAGATATCTTGTGTTGTGTTCTTCATGTACCTTTTCATAATTGCACCTTAAGAATGGAGTAACAACAGCAGAAATATATTGTTAATTTAACTGCACTGACCTTGGAAGTACTAATTAAGCAAGAACCAATTCAAATTGTCAGTTTAATAATCTTAATTGTCAATTTGAATTAAAGAATCAAATTGATTTGATTTGAAACTTTGATTTGAACTAAAGACTCAGTTTGATTAAAAATATGTGTGCATATGTACAAAAGTCCATTGAGTCACTAGAATGATTCCAAAGTATTGATTGCATCTGACAAATTTGAAATACTGATGTGGTTAGATCAAATCACCTTCAAATCAAAGTTTCAAATAAAAATATTTCATAGTCATAGTATTCACATATACCATGAGGTTTCAAAAAAGCGAGCTCAAGAGAACAAGTTGTTGTTGTTATATACAAACAAGTATACCCTATATAAAAGTAAGGTCTTGACATATAGATTACATATGTTTTCACTTGCAATACAATGATGTTTTCAAGAAAATATTGTAGTGTGAGGTTATTGTTTGGGGTTCTGATCAGTTACCCCTATCCTCATGAATGATGTAATTCTGTTTCCTTTTTTCTTTCATGATATATTCACATCCTCCAGTCAACCATAATTCTATATCATAGCATAAGCCCACTCCCCTTTGGGTTTTTTAAGATGTAGTTATGCAAATGTTGGATTTCTCCTAAGCCTCCAGATGACTCCTTTCATGAAGAATTTATTTATTTATTTTTATTTGCTCACACTTATTACAGTGTCTTGCTCTTTCAATATGTCCCATTCTCATGTTTTCCTACCATAGAGATTTTAATTAATTGTTTATATTTTTATGAATGTATTTGGAAAAGCAGTGTTATGTTATGTCTATCTTGGTTTTCAGACTACTCACTTTCTATGAACATCCTTAGAACGATACCAGTGTTAATGATCCATTAACTGCTGTTTTAGGAAATAAATATTTTGGCAAAATATTTAAAGCAAGTCTGTTGATCAGTGATGAACAACATGTACAATATCATATACACTGCTTTATTAATAGCTATATTCATTGTTGAATAAAATATTTCACATTGGAGTAGTGATTATGGAACATGTAATGAGCAGCTGTAAGGCCCAATTTGTAATAAGATTAACATTAATATGACATAAAATCATTATGCCTCTGAAATATATACAGCCCTTTAGATTTTCTTAGCATGGACTTGCATGCTCAAATGAATTACTGAAACTTGCTTATATCTCGTATTCAAAGCTTTATAATATACACAATTATCCAGAACTAGAACCCTTGAGTTATGAAGAGATAACTGTGACTATGAGGCAGTGGTGGATTCAAAATTTTTTACTACCGGTTCTGTGGGCATCGCTTGGTGGGAGTGGCTTATTGGTCATGTGTTTGGGTGGGCATGGCCATCCCGCACCCCATTTTGGGCCTAGTGGGCCTCCCCAAAGGCCCCTGGGAGCCAAAATGGGTTACGGGGGGCTATGCTGCACCCCAACCGTGCCCTGTTTCAGGCCTGTGGGCCTCCCCAAAGCCCCCTGGGAGCCAAAATGGGCAGGAAGGCCGTGTCGCACCCCGACCATTTAGTGCCTAATGGGCCTCCCTGCACTTACCTGGGAGCCAAAACAGGACACCTGGGGAACTCCAGGAAGGGGCGGGGCGTGGTGGGGCCAGCCAGAATCTTTCCTACCGGTTCGCCCGAACCAGCTGAATCCCATCACTGACTGAGCAACATAAATAAATGCATCCAAACATTAAAGTAAACACCAAGATCATTTTCTTAAAGCCAATCGATATATTGCTAGCATAAGTGTGTGGATTATTACTTTCTGTCTTCTAATATATTGCTCCTAATTGAGAAGAATAAGCAAAGCTCAAAGAGACCAGAGCACATAGTCTATACATAGATTTTCCCTACTTCAGTTCTTCGTATCTCAAGGTAAGACAAAGGTTCTGAAGCCCATGGTAGAAGGGATTTCTGAATGAAATTTTCAGACAGCATTGCAAAATAAACAAAATTGAGCTATTTGACCAGTAACTTTTCTTGGCAATTTCATAGAAGTAAAGCTGGAAAGTTATTACATTATACTGAATATATTTAGTCCTACTGGTGCCATTTACTCTGTGGACTGTCAATTTTAATCTGTCTCGATTCTTTGGTCTACTAATAAGTGTGTGTGTGTGTGTGTGTGTGTGTGCAATTGTATAATAATTGACCTGATAAAGACTTTCTTTCATTGCAGACCTAAATACTGAGCTAATGATCTAATTTATTATGAGACCATTTCTTATATTTGAGTATTGACATGGTAGACATGGGTTGCTGTGGCAGAATAATTGCTTCTTCAAAAATTGAATTATTGGGTTTGCTATAGTGTAGAGTTATATTTCACTTTTGTTTGTTTTGATACACATATATATCTGAGGAGATATAAAGTAGAGATACAATAGGTTACACCTATTATTTTATAGTACTGATTAGTATAACATTTTTTAAAAAATACACTGCAATATTTTTTTATTATAGGCAAAGGTGGGAAAAATGCAAATCCCTCTCCTCCCCCAAGAAAAGCTAAAAAATTCCACCTTGGTCATTCAGACTGACCACAAGGAGCAATCTGGTATGGTTGAAGAATTACAATTTTACTCGATTGCCTGCTCTTTCTACAAAAAAATTGTTAAACTCAGGGTCATTCCTTCTGCTTTGTTTTCAGGTGTGCGTGCACCTTGTTTTCTTCTTCTTCTAATAGGATATACAATAGTTAGAGATGAGACAGACTTTGTCTATTCCTGTCATGTACTTCCTTCATAAATCTTCTTTACATTATAGTTGTAAACTTGTTTCAGTAATGATTGTGCAAGTTAGATTCCTGCTCTCATGAACATTCATGTGTAATAATGTGTAATAATAATCATCAGGGCTACTATAGTTTTCAGAGGTATAAAAGGATAAAAATGGAAGTAAATATGCTAGCTGTAATAAGGTTGCCTATTTCTCTAAATCCAGGCCATAAAATGAGACTCTCAATATGATCAAGGTGAATGTTTAATAGGAATATGTTTGGCTTTTGATCTCTCATAGTTATTCCTTAGGTCTGCTCCACATTTAAAAATGTGCAGATAACAATGCCAGTGGTCATCAGAGCTATCTTTCCTAAAGAAAACTAAC
>JANHFL010003834.1:71505-89348 GCA_032468155.1 Oxyrhabdium leporinum | reverse complement strand
TTTCTTTCTTTCTTTCCTTTCTTCTTTCCTCTTCTAGTGCATATGCACTTTTAGGTGTGCTTTTCAATAAAAACATTTTTCAAGACACAATTTCACACTCACACATAAATTTGAATTAAAAAATAATAGATACTAAATCTCATATCTTAAAATACAAATAAGAAATACATACTAATGAATAATCAGTAGTAGGCAAAATGTTTTTCCTTGAAATATTGCATGATGTTAAATAGATGCTTTTAATACAACTTTTGGCTTGAATCCAGTTTTAATCATAGTTACTGTTGATTCACTAAAATTAATTAAACATAAGTTAATAATGACTAACAAGTTGTATTGATTTCACTGGTTCACTTCATCTTTGTCTTTAATTGAATCCCTTGGTATTTGATTGTAGTTGTCATGGTTTTAGAAAATGAACAGAACTTAAGCACATAGACAGAGCCAATAGTAATCTACAAATAAATTGATTTATTCACTATATTTATGTAGACATGTTAACCCAGAATTTGAAAACAAGATAAAAATGTTGACTTTGACTTTGTCTGTGAAAGATATGCCATAGTATTCAATGCAAGTCCTGATGTAAATACTTTTACTCTGTTAGTGCCAGGATTGATTTTAATTCAGTTGTATACATGACAACATTCTATTCAATCATACTTTTTATAAAATAAAATGCATTCTTGTCTTCTGATATAATCTTAATACATATTCATTATTTCTCTGACAGATGGTTTTTTAAGAAAGTAAGAGAATATATTAGTACACTATAAATAAATAAATTATTGCTGTTTGGAAGTGATTTCATTTTTTTTCAGACTGAAATAATATATTTTATTTGATTTATTCCTGATTGCACAATACTTTTTGATTGACTATGTCACCAGGGCAGCCATTTGTGAATGGGTAATCTCTATCCAGTCCCAGCATTTTCTCGGAGTTCAGAATTTCTCTGAATATGCCTCTAAGACAAGAAGTGTTAAAAATCCACTCTAGATTTTCTTATATTTCCTTTTCTTCCTTTGCATTTGCAGAATTAAAACAACAAAACTTTTAAATACATTTATTTTCCTGCTTGTGATAAATAGTTATATAATAAAATCACTAACAGCATTTATAGTTTAAAAAATAACCCTAGAAGCACTGCAGGTATTAGAAAAATTACATCACTGAAATATTATTTTCTTCTTACTGCTACACAAATTTATTTCACTTCTTTGATGTGACAAAAAATAAAGCTCTTTGAAGTTCAGTGAAAAGAAATTATGAATATAATCTCAAAACAAAGTGAAATAGAGATTCTGCAGATTGATTTAGTTCATAGGGTTATATTCAAGCTTAACATTACCATACAAGCTCGTAGGTAAACCAAGAATTTTATGTTTCAAGATACACCCCTAAAATTGGGTTCACCTTATCCATAGATGGACTTATACACACACACACACACACACACACAATTTTTTTTGTCAGTGTATCATATAAGTTAACAGATGTGCATCTAGATATGCATGTTACAGTTTAATAGATGGACAGATAAATAATGCAAATATTATAAACTGATAATGGCATAGTAGTGATTGAGAGCTTCTACTCAATGAAAACAAAGACTTCAAAAATAGTTATGAAAATACAAAAAAACATGTTACAAAATATGTGTTTTAATTTTTGTTAGAGCCAAACTAAAAAGTATTTCCCATTCATTTTTGAGGAGTTTGGAATGGTGTTTCCCTTATAGGCTTTAACCCTATTCATTATTTTCTGCAAATCAGTAAAATCCCAAGGAAGTGTGTATACAATTGCATTCTCAATTTTTACCCTTTCCAAAGCCTCATCTGAAATTCAGACTATAAGGCAATTCAGAATCATTTCCTGTGTGTTAGTAATGACTACAGGTAGTTCTTGAGTTACGAATGAAATAGAGCCTTCCCATTCCATTCATAACCTGAGGATTTGTGGGAGTGAATCTCGTACCTTAAATGCGATCACTCCCTCCTTTAGCCCAAGCATTCGCTAATTGAATGTGCAGTTTATTAAGTGCACATGAGGTATCAGGGTGGGGAAGGTCATGGGTGGCCTAGTGATGGAACAGGTCACCTGCTTAAGACCACCCAAGGCCTCCCTGACCCGCTAAAATATCTCATGCTCCCCACAATTGCTCCCCCCCCCCAACCTGCCATGCTGGGTCACTTAATGTGCGAAGATCTAGCAAGCTCTCTCCTCTCCAGTCTCTCAGCCACGCACGCCTCCGCAGTTCAGGCCTCGCCGGGCACTTTGCTGGCTGAAACAGAGCATCAGAAGGGCGGGCATGCCCCTATGAAGCTCCGTTTTGGCTGGCAAAGTGCCAGGTAAAGTCTGCAAACGCCAAAATGGCATTGGAGAGGCAGGGTCGCTTTTCCGAAGTTTTGTTTTGGCTGGCAAAGTGCGGAGAAGAGGGAAAAAGGCAGGACAAATGTTGCAGAGCCTCTGTGGTTGTTCATAAGGATGAACAACTGCTGTACAACATTCCTAATTTCGGGACTTGTTTGTAAACAATAGGGGCGCTTATTGTGTAACTTTTAACATTCACTAAGGGAGCAGTCATAACCCAGGGATTATCTGTATTTTTCAAACTGGCCAGGCAATTTTCAGTGGTGGGGATAATGGAAGAACCTAGGCATACATTTCTTTTCTCTGAGTCCTGTGTCTGAAAAATGATATTATTCAAAATCTAGAACATTTAAAATTTTATACTCTATAGCTGTGATGGTGAACCTATGGCACGTGTGCCAGAGGTGGCACGCAGAGCCCTCTCTGTGGGCATGCATGCAGTCGCCAGCTGGTCTTTGGTTTCCAGTGCTGCAGCGTGCGTGAAGACCAGCTGACCAGCGAGCACATGCACACTGGCCAGCTGGTCTTTGGTTTCCAGCGCTCCGGAGCATGCGCAGGTACATGTGCACGCACACATTCTGGTTTGGACACTCAGTGCCGAAAAGGTTTGCCATCACTGCTCTATAGGTATTTTATATATAAGAACTAGTTTGGTCTAGTGGTTAAGGCACTAGGCTAGAAAGCAGGAGACTGTGAATTCAAGTCCTGCCTTAGTATGAAAACCAGCTGGATGACTTAAGGCCAGTCACTCTCTCTCAGCCCAACCCACATCACAAGGCTGTTGTTTGTTGTGGGTGAAAAAAAGAGTAATATGCACTGTTCACCGCCTTGGGTTGCTTGTAAAAATAAAAAACTATATAAATAAATAAGTATCCACTGTAATTACAGTCAAGTTACTGTAATAGTTCAGAATGCATCCATTGACTAAGGGCAACTCTGCATATCAACTTAAACTACTTGCCCCAAGGCTGCTCCTGAATCCAAATTAAAACATCCCAGTGCTTCTCAACCTGAAAAAGAGCGACCATAGGTATTGCTTGATCAGTCCTGTTCTACTTTCCTTTCCTATCCAAGCATGGAAAATAATTCTCAGTTGCTAGTCTCTATATGGGTGGGTCTATTAGTACCTGTTTTTTCCGTTAAAAAAATGGTTCTAAAAATCCCATGTATTGTCTTCCAGTTTCTTCAAATCCTCTTTTCCACAACATATCACAATATTTGATGGTTGATTAGAAAAGTTTATTGGGGTCACATACATGTCATCTCTTCATAACAGATGATATAGCTGACTCTTTGGGGAATAAGAAAATCTATGCAGGAATAGGTAGCCAAAAGCTAAAATAAATATTAGGTACTCCAAAAATTGGTTTATGCTTCTTATAGTTAGTTTATTTGCAGTGATTACAGTGATTAATTTTTTCATATTACAGAAAAAGAACATGACTGTAGACAAAAATCCTTAATAATGATGAAAAATATTTTTTTCTCCAGTGTCTAAAGTCCTGTCCATTAGCTTTGTGATGTCCACAAAGTTTAAGATAGTATTACTGAATGTGTTGAACACAGCTATCATCTACTTGCCTGCTGTAATCAGATATGATAACAAAGGTTTTCATTGCCTTAAATCCATGGGGAACAGTTATTGTACCTTCTGTCTGCTTTCAAACTTATGGGAGACAAGAAGCAGAAAAATGTCAATACTAAAGAGATTCCATTACATTTCACAATATTGCTATTGCTAAATAACTGCTTATATCTGTGCAAAAAATTCAATAAATGTAGGTTGATTATCATGCTTCAAGAAATATTGAAAGCAATTGGCTCCAAAGTCTTACAGTATATAGAATTTAGTGCTGAGTAGACAAAGTGCTTAATATACCAGTATTAAATTGCTGACTGGCTTGAAGTTCCCTGTCCTGGTAAATGAAGATTTGCTTCTTTTGTATTCTCATTCGAATAAAAGATTGTACAAAGGAAACTTATTGTGGAAGGCTGGATCACCAAGCAGTTTACCCACAAAGACGCAAAGTGATATTGAGTTTAGGCAGTAACTTTGATTTCTGTTTGTTCTGTGCTTGCTTAATTTTGTTGATATTAAACAATAGGCACTACATTAAGAAATAGCCTACATACAATTTAGGTATTTACACACATTAAGCATTCTTATTTATTCTATGATGCCTTTACGTTCATTTATGTTGTATTTTCTTTCCAGATATTGATGAAGAGCTCAATACAATAATCCATTTCAGACTGTATTTGCTTTGGATGAGTTTAAAAAATATTAATATTTATGAAATAATAAAAACAACTATTTTATCTTCTATGTATTTATATAATATACTTGTTTTATATGCATATACTTATATTCACTATTTTATATACTTTTTATGTAGGGTGTAATATATATTATAAGTACTGATATTGGTGAGGGACCATGGTGGCTCATGTGGTAAAATGTTGGGCCTGCACACCGCTGAGGTTGGCGGCTTGATACCCATGAACGAATAAACCACATAGGGACAAGAAAGGAGCCTCCCCCGATTGCCTACCAGCATTCAGGTGTCCCGTGGATAAAGATAACACTGCCTGAAAAAATTCCTTTCAGAGGCAGCCAGCCACCTTGGTGATCCCTGGCTAACACGTGCCATACGCTAAAAAAACCCAAAACCCTGATATTGGTAAACAATGCTTAGTATGATATAGTTCTATGAAAAACACACACACACACACACACACTTACTTTCTGAATCTTATCAGAATCTGATTGTTCAGATAATGCCAAATTTTATTCTGGTTTCACTTATTTGGTAAATAAAAGCACACAAATGTGATATAATGCTACAAAAATACCAGTTGCCTTATTTTGAATAACCAATTGAATCACTTGAGCTGACACAAGCACAGTCAAGCTTAGTATTGGGAACCAGTATTTGCACAAGAAGTTACACAGGAGTTTGTGCTCATTTCTGCCCAGCAAAAAGCTTCCATGCTGAGTCAGCAACCTTTGTAGCTCATTTCTGTTTCTACTACAATATTTCCATTGGGTTTTACAATAGTATTTGAAATATTAAATGTATTATTCTTTAGCTGTCCTTTTATTGATTTGCTTGGACATTTTGGATAACCGTCCTGTATTATTAGGGTTTTTAAAAATGTAACTCTATTAGTCTAAGAACAATTTAGCGGAAAAATAAACTTGGCTGAAGACAGAATACAGAAGTAGGCAAACATTTTATTTATTTAAAGTTTAAATAATGTAATGATGAAAATATTGGATTGGGACTGGAGAGTTTAAGTCTATCCTTAACCTAGAAGTTCTCTGGATGACCTTAAGCCAATTATTTCCTCCCCACCCAGCTATCCTGCAGGGTTGTTATTGTGGAAATAAAATGGAGATCCCTGTGTAAGCCACCATGCCTTAAAAAAATGGTGGGACAAGAGTTTGACATAAAGGTTGGACTAAATAAGAGATAAATATGTCTCTTTCTCAAATATGATTACATATCATGATAAATTATTACAATAATGATAACTAGGTTAATTGTAGTTCTAGAACTTTACTAGAGAACTCTAAAAAAAATCACTTTGTTTCATACAAGTGCTGATTGATTAAAAAGCTCCCAGCAAGTTCTGTTGGCAGTCTTCATGTTACTGTTTTGATCTCTCTTATCATTTTAGAGACAAAAGAGAGAGAAAACATTAATGGTATTCCCTGAAGTGTTGACCATACTGTTCTTATTGTGACACTAGAAACTGCTTTACTCAGAATTATATGGATTTGTTTTTTGAAATTTATGGAACTTGAAATTTATTGGAACCATGAGAAAAATTCAAATACTCTACGTGAAATTTTAAATCTCACTTTTCTAAATTTTCAACACATACAGTAAATAAAATAGCAATACTAATCATAATAATATCATCAAATATCATTTCTTCAGCTTTGTCATCTTCTAGAATGACAAACAAAAATTCGAATAGGTTTGAAGGGTAGATGTAGATGTACTTTTGTTACTTTAATAATAAAGATGAACTGCCTGAAGCAAATATGAATATAGTTGTAAAAGAAACAATAATAGACCTGGGAGAAGGGAAAGGTAAGAGCTTTAATTTTACCTTATTTTCCTGTGTTCACACCTTTACATATTTTATGGACTGTTGATAGGTCCTAAAGCACAGATGCATGGCACATAAATTCCAATAAAATTAGCATCTTTTTCTTATTCTTTCTCTCCTGCTTTTTTGTTTGTGTGTGTCTGTATGTGTTGATGTAAATGTGCATGGTAACCTTCAGAAGAAAATTCAAACTGACATTTAGAATCAGGGCTTAGTGTGAGATATGCAGCCAGAAATAGCCTGGGACAGTGTCAGAGAATTAAGTCTTATTTCCTACTAATGTAAATTCTTTCTGGTCTTAAAGCCACACAAATTCTTCTTTGTCCTTCCATTCAACTATTACCAATTATAGTCAATATAATCCTGGCATGATATCAGGAATTGCAAAACAATATTCTTCAGGTAACAATGTCATAAATGTGAAACAAAGGAATCTTTCTGCAACCTCCTTACAGTTTATTGCTCTTTGGTTGTTCAATTAACTGTAGAAGGGCCACTAGGAGTGAATGGGAAAATTTCCCAAGTAAATTTTCAAAGTCGCTGCTTTCCACTACTCCTGGCAGGAAATTAGCAATCTGAAACTATTACTGGGAAGAAAGACACATACTTTGGAAACCTGTAGTTTCTTCTCGTTGCAGACAGTAGGAGGAAGCCATACATCTTGTCTATGCTGGTCAGATTAATCAGATGGCTGTCAGAAATCAATCTCATGGTTATATGTTTGCTGATCAGGTCACTGGCTGAACCCCACTAGTCATGTCCTCAAGCAAAATTATTTCCCAACAATATTTCCAAGAACATCTTGTATATTGTATTGAACATTCAAACCTGAATCACTCCAAAAAGTACTCAAATTTGTTGAAAGCAAACCCCAGAAGCATTCAAAATTAGTGATCAGTCATACTAAATGCCAGCGAGAATGAAAGCATTCTTGGCAGGAAACTTTCTTATTCTAGTTTCTAGAAATAAGGATTTGTAGGATGGACTCGTATTCTCTAGTAAACCACACTGGAGGGTTTTTTTACTTCACATAACTGACTGATTGCTTTCAGTGCTGCATTTGGAGTTAATAATAATAATAAAACTTATCTTGCTAATAAAACTTATCTCTAGGTGGCTTAGAACTAAGAGATCCAATATAAGTAAATTGGCCCTTTGGGTAGAGAATCCAGAATAAATAATCTCCAACTGAGCTTTAGCATTGCAAAGTCAGCTTTTATGAAATTTCTGACCATATAATTCTAATGTTTTGTTGCTTATAACACTACATCTTTTTTTGTTTGATTCACAATGAAAATGACCATTTTATTTTATACCCAATAATACAAAATACTTTTAAGGAAATTCTGGACAAAACAGATCTTGACAAGTAAATGATGTATTTGAGAATGTTTTTAATAAATAATGTGACAAAAATTACTTTTATGATTACTGATTCCTTGGTATGCAAAAGTATGGCTAAAATATGGAAGTTTTTTTTACATGAATATAATGAAAAACAATCACATGGGTTGTTCCCTCAGTACTGCATTCTTTTTATGGTAACTTTTTCTTAAAAATTGACTAAATGAATTTTTTTTAGCCCTCAGTAAATACCAAAGTATTATTTTTTTATTTTTTCCTGATGAGGCTAGGCTTGAAAATTGTCCATAAACAAATACACAGTTTTCCATTAGCATTGATGACAAAAAATATATTTATAATTACAAAAAAGATAATAAAAATCTACAGAGGACATCATCCTGTAATTTCAAAAGGAACTAATGGCTCTATTTCAGTTTCTGTGGAAATTCAATGTCAAGATAAGCCACCACAAACTCAAGAATTTTAAATCTTTAAGATGATACAACATTCTGCTTATGGTCCATTCTTAAGCTTTGCTACCTTTACCATCTGTGAAGCATTCAAATATTTCCAATACAAATACAGAACATTAATAAAGTATGAAAAAAGAACACAAAGTCTTAGCATCTTACAGTAAGACAAAAACTATTAATAGTTACAATGTTTTACAAATAAAGTTTAGTGATTGTGCTTTTAAAACCAAAAATAAAAAACATAAAAAAACATAAACAGTGCATTAAAAAAAATCAAACACACCCTCCCCCAAAGAAACCCCAAGAACCAAACAACCATTAAGTGGCACTTTTTTATTTAAGGTAAATTGACACTATAAAGTAGAGGTCTGAGATTTGGGCCAGTCAGGTTGATATCTTTCTCAATGATAGTTCAAAATGTCCATTGCTTTTTAAAATTATTTTAAATAGCATTGATTGAGGCTAACAACTGCTTGACTCTTCTGATAAACTTAAATTATAATGTAACTGCCAAGTTCTCACTGACATGCTTTCTTCCTATCCTAAAGAACACTTGCAGTAAAGAATGCAATGATTAAATTGGTTAGGCTCTAGACAAATTAAATTACTAAAGGAATTCCAAAACTGTTTATGTATTTACACAATATGCCACCATAATCCAAATTGAATAAATTTGTATTTTGATAACAAAGGGATGTGACTGGTGGAAAACAATACAATGCCACAGACAGAAATACAGCCTGTATAATAACATTATGTCTTCTGGGTAGATGTAATTATTTGCAACATTTTATTGGTTTATCAGTGGCAGTTTATATCGGGTGGGGACAACTTAGTACCCTCATGAATTTTGATAATATTACCCATAATTCTTAACTATTGATTTATGGGAGTTTTAATCTAAAACATCTGGAAAAATATCAGGCTGAGTATCCCTTTTATAAGGGTTTATAAATGCAACTGGTGACTTCTCTACATTGTACTGCTTTGTTTCCAATAAAAGAAAACAATCACTTTCTTTTTTTTGTTCAAAAACATAGCACCAAAAAAAAAGCAGCTTAATTGGTCTCATGGACAGATCAAACACCCTCTTCATTACCTAAAATAAACATGGGATATTAATAATTAGATTTTTAAAAGAGCTTTAAAATAAAGATTCTGACAATAAGACAAAAACATGAAAAAGTGTTCATTCTGATTGCACTGAACATTATTTTTTCTGGCATCAAATATCATCAGACTTGAGGCATCTTAAGTGATATCTTTGTGATTAAGTTTCAGAAATGTGTTACAGTACATCTCTTCTTCAGCTTTCGGTCTCCTGTAAAGCAATAACAAAAATTACTATGCATTATATTTCTCAAATATTTTTATTACCCCATTTCAGAAAT
This sequence comes from Oxyrhabdium leporinum, assembly GCA_032468155.1. Lineage (NCBI taxonomy): Eukaryota > Metazoa > Chordata > Lepidosauria > Squamata > Cyclocoridae > Oxyrhabdium > Oxyrhabdium leporinum. The sequence continues at coordinate 79,648 of JANHFL010003834.1, read as the reverse complement.
TGTATGTATAAAAAAGTAAGCAGCAGTCAAAACATTAAGTAAGTTTTTTAAAATTCTTTTAAATACAGGTAGCCCTTGATTTACAACAGTTCATTTAGTGTCCGTTCAAAATTACAAATCACTCAAAAAGTGAGTTATGACTATTTTTCACACTTATGACCATTGCGGCCTCTCTCCATGGTCATGTAATCTAAATTCAGATGCTTGGCAATTGACTCATATTTATGACTTGTGTTGCAGTTTCTTGGAATCATGTGATCACTTTTTGTGACAAGCAAATCAATGGGGAAGCCAGATTCATTCAACAACTATGTTACTAACTTAACAACTGCAATAATTCACTTAACAACTGTGGCAAGAAATGTCGCAAAATGGAGTAATATTCACTTAACAAATATCTCATTTAGCAACAGAAATTTTGGGCTCAATTGTGGTCATAAGTTGAGGACAATCTGTAATTAGATTTTTGTTTTCAAATGATTTTTCTAATCAGGGAGTAAACAATTACTTCATCATAATTATGGCTCTAATATAATATTTAAATTTCAAAGGTTTTTGATGTTTTTTATGATTATATGATATACCATTATACATTTCAGACTGTATGTCATATATTGATAATAAAGAGCAAAACCTGTAAAGAAGTCCAATGTTTTATAGATTTACTGGGCATTAAATAAATATGAAGCTACAGCACAACTGTAATTATAGTTTTTCTACTATAACTCTAAAATTCTGTACACTATCATAAAGAATACTCTGCTTTGAGGATAAACTTTTAGGTTTCCACAAAGATTTTCGTATTTCTAATAATTACTGAAACTCATATTACCTGCAATTCATCTTCATCTTCTCCTTGATCATAAGTTCCAAATACCTGCATTTCTGCAATATTCCTTCGACTTAAGTTTGCTTGCTCTGCCTTTTGTCTACTTCCTGATCCTCTGGATGACATGGAACTTGAAGAACTAGGATCTCTGGTATTATTAGATGTTGGAAATGTTGGTCTACAGTATGGCAAAATATCCTCTAAAAAGATATGCACATGTGTTAGTAATGTCTTAGATAAAATGCTCACATATCAAGCAAAGTGTTGTTTCTAAACATTTTTAAATGATAAAAGTTCAGATCAAATTGATTTAACGAAAGACTCTGAAAGACTTTGAAGTCAAATAGGCAGATCCTCTTGAATGGGAAAAATTATCTATTTACATTCCAAGTTGGTAAGACTTTGGAGGTTGATTGCTATAAAGCACCATATGATTTGGCATTCAGGGACTTTACAGGGTCATCTCTACCAGTCAGAATAAATCATGCAATACAGTAATCCTATAGCAAACTGTTTATGGCATCATGAATCACCTGCGGGTACTGCTTTTCAGTGGTATACTTATGTTATAGGAAGTTCTCTGACTTAAGGTTAGTTTAGCTGCCTTCTTACAAAACTTGCAAAAACTGATTTAAATAAGATTTGGTGAATAATATTTTGGTATCATATTTTGGTCCCTCTCTGAAATGAGGGAGGGGCGGTTCAGAAATGTGGAAAACAAATAAGCATGCCTCTGAATAGATTATAATCTGAGATCACTAACCCATTTATCTCAGTATTTGCAATAACTGGCTACTAACAGCCGTTTGTATTAGAGAATGGAAAATATTCAACTCTGAATATTTATTGAATAAAAAGTATGTGCTGCCTCATATTTTACTGTATATAGTTGTTAATCTAACTCTTACTTAGTTCTCGGACTTCCAGAAATGTCATTTTATCTTAAATATGGTGATTCCAATAGATGTTTAGATAGATGTTGGCTAGGATTAGTTTTATGAAGTGAAGATTTATTATTGACATAAATACATACCGTAAGAAAGATATACATTGTGAAGTTTCCAACTCAAAAACTCTATGAATCATTAATCAATGCACAAAACCTTTTCCTAGCAGTTTAAAGACTGTTTTAGAAGATAATAAATTAATCATTAACAGTGCTTTCAATTTCAGCAGCAAGTTTTGCCACTTGCTTTTTGCTATTAATATATAAATTGTAAAGCAAAAGATACAAAATAGTGAAGTAACTTCCTAGTGACTTTTCTTTATCCTAATCCATTTTCACATACATCTTGCTTTGGTGTTCATTTATGTAATTTACTCAGTTTCTAGTATGCTCTTTCATGTTTAAGTTAGCTGATATCAAGAGCTACCATGGATAAATCTCTGGTAGAGATTTTTGTTGTAGACCTTACTGATTGTTCTAGAAAAACAGACGAGCTCAATATGACCTACCAATGATTTTTTTGTTCAATATTTGTTGTCTACATTATGCACTTAAGTGCATGATAAATAACTCTCATTTTGTCATCCTAACACACTGTTACTGAAGGGCTGAATTTGCTTTAGTGCTTTGTTTTCTTGTTTTTTGCTTCTAGAAATATGGCTTTTAAAGAAGTCGGAAAAATAGGGTCATAGAAATAACCTAGGAGAAGTAAGTACACAACACTGCATAGGAGAAAATTAGGATCTATCAATTGTTTAATTTTTTTCCTGTTGAATAGTGTTTTGTATTGTTTGTTTTTTACTATTATATAATTTAAAGATTTAAGATACTGTGCTATGCATAATCCCCCTCAAAATTTTTATGCCAGTGTGAAATATGCTTTAGTGTCTGTGTTAACATGCAACATAGTCATTCATAAATATTGGAAATAAAATCAATGCATTAATTCACCTGGGAGAAGATGTGTTTTTGCAGGTGTGCCATCTCGTCTTGCTGGTTTATTTCCTCTTAGCTTACTATCACTTTGCTGTTCCTGTGATTCTCTACGCTCCCCTGAACATGTCCACATATCAGAATGCTGACAGCCATCAGAACCTTCTTTTCCCTTATAGCCTACTCCTTTTCTTTCAACTGCTCTTTCTGTTCTTGGTTCTATAGAGGACAACTTTGGCAACATCACAGGCCGGATATCCACTTGAGATTTGGACTGGGCAGTAGGAGATTTTATAGTTGGAGGTGGCACTGGTGGGGGCGGTAGATCTACAAATGGGAGAAAAGGGAAAATTATTCAATAAATATAAATTTAAGTTTGCAATTAAATCTGTGCTTTTTATTGTTTTCATACATTTTTGAAATCTTGAACACATTTATTAAGCATGTCTCATCTAGGTTCAATTCAAATATTTGCTGTACAATTGTAAAACTATGGCTCTGGATTATGAATGTCATGTACTTTAAACAGAGTCATTCTCTCATAATAATAATAATTGAATTTTAATAATTAAACAATTGAAAATTAAACAATTTCTATATCTAAGTACCCTTAGGACTACACTAGATATCAAGCTTTAAGATTAAAGATGCCATTTATTAGAAATGTATTTCATGGAATACAGTTGTCTATCAAATATTCCCTTGTCCCAAAAACGTAAACATATTTAAAGTATATTACAGAGTAAGTATATAAAATCCAGTTATTAATTCAATATTTATGGTTTTGTTGCCCATTCACAAGTTGTATCTGACTCTTTGTGACTCCATGAACCATAGCAAGCTATACTCCCCTTCCTCCATTGTCTCCTGGAGTTTGCTCAAATTCATGTTCATTGTGCCAATGGCATTATCAAACCATCTCACACTCTGCCATCCTGTTCTCTTTTTGTCATCAATACTTCCCATCATCAGGGTCTTTTCTAATGAGTCATCTCTTCTCATTAGTGGCCAAAGTATTTGAGCTTTAACTTTAGTATCTGTCCTTCCAAAGAACAGTCAGAGTTGATTTCTTTAGTATTGTCTGATTTGATCTCTTTGTGACTCTCAAGAGTCTTCTCTAACATCACAATTTGAAAGCATTAATTCTGCAGCATTCAGCCTTCCTTTTGACCCAACTCTCACATTTCTACTTGGAAAACCACAGCTTTGACTATACGGTCCTTTCCCAGCAAGGTAATGTCTCTGCTTTTTAATATGCAGCCTAGGTTTGCCAAAGCTTTCCTCCTAAGGAGCAAATGTCTTCTAATTTTATGGCTGCAGTCTGCAGTGATCATGGAGCAAAGAAAATAAAATCTGTCACTAATTCCATTTCTTCCCCTTCCCCTTTCCAGGAAGTGATGGGACTGAATGCCATGATCTTAGATTTTTAATGTTGAGTTTCAAGTCAACTTTTGCATTTTCCTCTTTCACCCTCATCAAAAAGCTCCTCAATTCCACTTCATTTTTTTACTATTAGAATGTATTGTCTGCATAACTGAGGTTGGCAATCTTAACTCTAACATGTAGTCATCCAGCCTGGCATTTTGCATGATGTACTCTGCATGTAAGTTAAATAAACACAGTGACAATATATAGTCTTGTTGTACTATTTTCCCTATTTTGAATCAATCAGTTGTTTCATGTCTGGCTCTAACTGTTGCTTCTTGACCCGCATACAGGTTTCACATAAGACAGGTAAGGTGGTCTGGCACTTCCATTTAAGAACTTTCCATAGTTTGTTGTAAAGCAGACAATCAAAGGCTTTAGCATAGTCAATAAAGCAGAAGTAGATGTTGGTCTGGAACTCCTTTCCTTTCTCCATAGTCCAGCAAAAGTTGGCAATTTGCTTTCTAATTCCTCTGCCTCTTCGAAACCCAACTTGTACTTCTGGTAGTTCTCAGTTCACATATTGCTGAAGCCTAGGATTTTAAGCATAATCTTCTAGCATATGAAATGAGCACAATTGTATGGTAGTTGTATCCTGTGGCCATTGTTGAATGTTCCAAATTTGTTGACGTATTGTGTGCAGCATTTCAATAACACAATCTTTTAGGATTTTAAATAGCTGAGCTGGAATATTATCACCTCTGCTAGCTTTGTTGTTGTTAAGAGTAAGTGGGAATAATTGAATACTAGTCTCCCTCAGCTGTTGCTTGCCAGAAATGAGATAACAACCTACATTTGCCAACTTATACAGCCATCAAAACATTGTACCCTAAATCTTCAGAAGAGCACCATGCTGGATTGGTGCTGAAAGTGTCTTGCCTCATACTAACCTCCCCATACTGTAAACTAAGACACTGTCCTTTACAGGCTATTCTCTCATACTTTAATGAGTGGTGCACTCAAAATACCTAAAGGCTCAGTGACAACATTCATGTGTTGGCTAACTCTGGTAAGCACTTGCATGTTCTATATAATTTAGTTATAAAATAAAGTTGTAAAATTCAGTTACATAACAATTATTCTTTTATGGTAAAATGTAACCAACCATCTGTTAGGAAGAAACATGATAAAATGCTGATTCAATTTAAGGGAAACATAATTTAGTAACAATATATTTTGTAAAATAATATTATTATTAATAATAATAATTTGGTATATGCTAGTAACAATTGGCATAAAGAGTTATGCTCTTTATAGAAAGCTTTATCAAAACCTGCAGAGAAGGTAGAGAAACATTCATTACAATACATCATTCCTTGCTGAGAGGAATCCTTCAAATAAAAAAGGAAACTTTTCAGAGGTCAACACTATTTCACCCCTGTGGTATTTATTTAACAGCTCAACTCACAGAGAAAATCCAGAATCAATCTGCTTCATCTGCAGCAAACAGGCACACTTAGTTATTAAAAAAGAAAATGGAGGCTTCCATGGTGAGAAATAAAAAATAAATCACAGAGTGACATCAAACCAATATATGGAACTCAGAGGTAACTGGAAAAGGTCAGCTGTGTTCAACTATTTCATTTATTCATGTCTGCATATTGCTGCTTGCTTAAGAAAAACAATTAACCGGTTCTGTTTGATAGCATGTCCTACAGGGAAAATCTTCCATATGTACATTTAGAAAAAAAGAACTGCAATTTTCAACAAAATTGTACAGAGGGGGATACAAGGACCATGGGAAAATTAATTATGGAGAAAGAAAATCAATCTAACTATTCTGTTGTAAATTGAACAAAGGAAGTGTAAATAGCTCCTTAAAATATTTCAGATGTAAGCCCCTGCTGCAAGTAGTCATGTCTTCAGTCAGAAGGTAAGACAATATGAAATAGCTGCTTTAAAACAGAGTCTTATTTTCCTACTACTGGCATCAAACATTTGATCACCACATCTATAAATGGCCAGTATGAACAGCTAGCTTACTATTTTGCATTACTCAGGACCGGTCTTGTAGAGCTTCAAAAAGTCTTTCTTGGGATACTGGGTATTGCGTGCTGTTGTGTTTCAGCTAATGCTTAGATTCAATATTTCAGGCAGTCTGATTTTTCCATTTGACACAAAAAACCATCACTAAAAACTACACCCTGAAATAGTATAATAGATAATTATATTTAGTACCAATAGTACTGCAGATGGGATTGTTATTAAGTAGTAATGAATAGTGCACTGTGGCACCTGATTAAATCCCTGAAGGTTCTGAAATACAGTCACACTGTTTCAATATTCAATATATTACACTTCAGTAATTTGCCATTAAAGCTAGTAGTCTTACTGAAAATGAGATAGCCAAAACTTCTGGTTGTAGTGGACAGTATCTTTCTACAGTAAAATCAATACACCCGTGTACTAGAAGGAGTTTGGTGGGCATATCTGGTTGGGAAAAGGATCCAAGTATTTTGAAGAAAAGCAAGATGCCTTCAATAGCCCTTTTCATAAGGCCCTTCCATACTGTACATGATTCCAGTAAAAATTATGTTAAAAATCACTCAAAAGATTTTTACGAAATAAAACTGAATATCGTTCAGCTTGATTGGTATTTATTACCAGGTTTTGGTAAAACATTGGCAGATGTTGCAAAAAGATATCTGTTTAGAAAAGTATTGTCAAAAATATATTCACCCTACGACTTTTCTTTGTTAGACCAATAGGCATATTTACCTGCTATTCCTTAGAATGTTGCTGTTAATTAAAAGAATCCTGGAAAATCTTTTCAGAGCCATAAAGCTTTGAGTAAATATTTTATTCAGGCTAGGAAGAACGACTTTAACCCAACAGAATCACCTGGCTCAACCTTTCCCACGTTTTGCTTCTTTTGCAATCTCTTTTATTCAACTCTGTTACTTTTTTGTTTTCTATTTCTCAAAAGGACTATCTGTACTTGTAATACTTGCATCTCAAGGCACACATGCATAAAAGAAGGAAAACTCCACTCATCTCAGCTCCTTTTTTATTTCTTTCCATAACTGAACTTTAGAGAACTTTCTTTCCCTCACTTGCTAATCTTTTGCCTCTTGGGGGGAGGGTAGGGGGATTACTTTTTTACCTCCTCTGAAGCCAGATTTGAGCTGATTGAGGCCAGACCTACCAGCCGGGAATGGATTTTAGCTCAGGAAATCTGAGTTGAAGTCTGTTAAGGGTCTTCCAATGGCTGGGCGCATAATACAGTCAGGAGCTGAACTTAGTACAATGGCTTCTTAAATTTTGGAAGAACAATTGTCTTGGATCCTTGGCTGCATTTGAATCCTGGGAGAGCCAGCTGTCTTCACCTGATTAACTGATTCCAGAATCAGACAAAAAGATATACACAATACCTGCCCTTTGAACTGATTTGATTCCCTGATTCTTGAACAACTGTGATTTTAGCAAGCCAAGTAACAAAGTGAGCACACCCAACCAAAGACTACTGCAAAGCAATTACTGATAACAACTCCTATTGTCTTTCTCTTCCAAGTCTTGAGGAAACTATCTGACCCTGACCTTCAGGAACAAAATCTCTGTGTATGGTAATTATTTAGTCCTCCTTCCCCTTTTTTCTTCAGTCCAGAAACATTTTCTGTTTTTCTTTTCTCTTTTCTAAGACAGGAAACTTCTAGAATTCTGATATTCTGTGATTAAGAATATCACATAATATAATATTCTTTGCCACAGATTTCTGCCTGATAACTGTGTAAAATAGAACACTTCTTGAAACCTTTCACCCATCCCTGGCACACTCTGAATTCTTGGTTATCTTTCTTTTATTGAAGTGAATGGGCTATTTTCTGAACTTCCATTTTTCTCTGTGAAAGCCAGGAATTCATTGCAATCCTGTCAGAACATGTAACACCAAAACATCTTTTTTTTTTCCAGATGTAAAAAAAATGAACCTATATTTAATAAAAGTGTAATTTATTCACTCAAGTTTGAGTCTAGGACAGCGGTTCCCAACCGTTGCAGCTTGGTGGTCTGGC
>JANHFL010003834.1:57136-71495 GCA_032468155.1 Oxyrhabdium leporinum | reverse complement strand
GGTGGGGGGTGGGGGGGGGGGGGGGAGGGAAGAGGGAAACCGGGCTGCATGAGTGACTGGCCAACGCGCAGCTTCCCTCACATGCAGCCCAGTTCCAAATAGGTCACAGCCTGGGGGTTGGGGACCCCTGGTCTAGGATATAAAGCAGAAGTTTGGTGTTTTTTTTTAAAAAGGACTTATTTAGATATATAGTATTTGAACTAGAAAATAGACCAGAAAAGCCACTGGGTCAATAGAAAACAAGGAAATAGTTATCTTCGTTTTAAGAGTTATTTATAGGATAGGATAAGAAGCAAAGATTTTAAATTACAAAGAATTATTGTCAGGCCCAGGCTGAAAACAACACAGTGAAATCCAATCAAGTCCAATTCTTTATTGGACAGAATTTTGACAAGCTAAAGCTATAATCTACTGTTCTAGATATATCCTGAGAGATTCTAAGATGTGGCTATCTTCTTTCCCCCTCCCCCATCCAACTCACAACTCCATAGTCTCTTAATTTGGTTCCTCTCTGGAATGTATTGCTTCCTCTCAGGAAAGCTCTGTATTGCCAAGATTCCCTTCCACTGTTTTTCCTGGTTCACATTCAATTTTGATTGAACATCAGAAAATGTTTCTTGGTGATAAGAACAAGGGAACAGAGTGCTTCTTAAGTTAATGAAGTGGCCCTCATTAGAAATATTTCAACAAACTAGTCAAATCTATTCTGTTATATAACTACTATCGTTAGTACATGTATCAATATTTTTGTTTGCCTCTCCCTCCGTATTTTCACTAATGATATGCTGACAATACACTCTATTCAAAATGTTTATGTGTGTGTGTGTATAATCTCCAAGATCTCTTATATCTTATGATTTTATAATAGAAAAGCAATTGCTATAACCAAAAACAAACAAGATGACATCTTCTGATGACATCAGTTTGAAAATTCTTATTCATTTCAAATGTGAAATTGGTGACCTTCTACCAAAATAATAAATAATTAGCACAGGCCTGCTTTATCAGCAGAATTTTCATGTTGCAAATTACGCAAAGACTTACAGCTGCTGCTGTGTTTCTCTACTCTCGGAACTGTTCTGGCTCTTCCATCTGGATAGTACCTCTGTGATTGACTGCAAGCAGCCGATCTTTGATAGTCTAATTAGCTACTGCTCCCTGATTGGCTGGTAGCTAGAACCTCATCCCCTGAAGTCTAACAGAGGTATGAGGTGACTTGGAAAGAGAGGTAGTCTCAAGGGGAGGAAATTGGAACCAAAGTGCAGGAGAGTAGAACTACAGGTTCCAGCAACTCAGAGGGGAAAAAGAAAGGCAGCCCCTGGAGGAGGGTACTAAAAAAAGATGGGGAAAAAGACTGAAAGGGAGAGGGAGAGACAGTATGTTCCAGTGGCGGAGCTCAGAACCAGCTGCAGTTTCCTGATTCCTGGCTAGAGAGGAATATTATCTTAATTAAAGCCTACAAGGTAGGTCAATGTGTTTGGGCCAGAGGGCTGGTCATTGGAGAAGAGGGTCAAAAAGACCCAGTCATCAGTAGCTCTTTTGGAGTGAGCGCCACATTAGTTTCTCAAGTCAGGAGTAATGCCAGAGGAAAGGATGGTAACCAGCATGACTCACATTTTTAGAAAGATGGGAAAATGTGGGCTAGTTATCTTGTCTAACATCTTTTCTAGGAAAACTGGTATTCACAAAGAAAAATGGAATGCTAGATTAGTCTTGGTCTGATTCAACAGGACTATTATTATGTTTTACAACAGCACTTTATGTTGTATAATATATTCTATGCATGCTTGATTTTCAAGCATATATTTGATAATATACTGATCTGCATTTCAAAAGATTTGCAGTTAAGATGGAAAATCTAAGAATAATATTTTACTCTTGTTTATCATGTTCTAGACTTCATTACAGCACAAGCACATTCATGCCCAATTAGATAATGTACTCAATAAGTAAATGATCCTCATTGATGATGCAGTATATATACTAGAGGTTAGTTTCAGTTACACCACAGATGTATGCAGTTCTCTAAAAAAAGTATGCAGTAGTTTAAAAACTAGTGGCACTAGATGAATCTTATCACTGTTTATTAGACAAAAATAATTTTATAATGTTCTTGAAAATATTTCTTATGAAGCATTCTCCCAGCGCAAATGTTTTCACATCAAGGTGTTATGCTTAGTTGATTTCTCACACTGAAGCATTCATGTAAAACTAATAAAATTAGTTAAAGTACCTATAAATTCCTGCAAAACATCATTACAGGACTTTCATAAATTTAATCTTCCTGGTAGAGTTTTGAGATTTATTTATTTCACTTAAAGAGAAAACAAAAACTAATAAACAAAAACATGCAGAAAACTGCTTTAGTAATTTCTTGGTATAAGATAAATTTTGGACATTCAGTTTCAATGACAAAAGGAGTCTGGGTAAAAGCCAAATGAACCAGGTGCATGGGATCAGTCCTGTGTTTAATGTAGCCTAATATCAGACACACGTTAGTGAGAGAAAATACTTAGAATGAAGTACAGAGACTAACAGGGACAACCACTCATTGCAAAATTACTTTTGCTCATCATGCTGTGAGCTTTGTATTACATTTTTCTGTCAAGTGGCAGAAATCACAGGGAGAAGTGGCTGGAAAATCCTTTCGTGTAACCCTAGATAAGTATCCATAATATTAGGCTTTGATATTATAATGGAAAATGATGCCCCTCTTTGAAATATTTCTGATTGGTAATGAAAGTCCTAATCAGATTGTTCTTGATGAGAACCAGGAGGGAAAGGGTTCTTTCTCTCCCCCTCTCTCTCTCCCCCTCTCTCTGTATGCATGTGTTGGGAAGGAATTATGCCTGTGCTATATCCCTTTTAGTGAATTTAGAAAACACGACAAGATGGGCAGGTCTTAGGAAAAATATCTTACATAAATTCATGGTTGTTTTATGAAATAGGTGGTTTAATAAAAACTAGCCCTCGTGAGGCATTTTCATTAAAGGCTGTCTCTAGACAACATCACAATGTTTGCATTATCCCCCTATATTCTCTAGAGAATACACACATTACCTTTTCAGCAGGAGTCGATATTGTGTGTGAAGGCATGAAAGGAGATGATTAGATTTTACCTTTTGGTGCACAAAGTAACCACATGGAACAAATACAATGGTTAGGGATAAAAAAATCCAATAATTTTGCTGCATGCTATCTAAATGCTGAATTTTTTCTATGACAGGAAAAAAATCAGATAATGAAGGATGTATTTTAATGAAGATTTTAATCTTATACATGCATCATTTCTAACTGTTGCACCCATTTACAGAGTTTGATCTCAACTACAGGGATAGCTAATAGCTGAAAATGAATGCCCATTGATATATATGATATTTTAGGAACAATAAGAACAAATTGGTAACAATAGTGATGCTTATAGTATGATTGTTGAATGAGTATGGATTTGAGAAACAAATCAAAATACTTTTAATTTGGCATAAGCATTAGAAAATAATTATAAAGACTTGAGAAAGTCATTCATTTAAAAATACTGTTTACCATCTGTGTAGACTTCTCTGCGCAGATGTCCTTGCTGGTGCTTTTGCTTTTTGGCAGGTCGAACCCTCTGAATTACAGCAGCACTCATGTTGCTGTCAGTGGAGACAGGACTAGTAGGCCTAGGGCAGTGTGAGGCATGATAATGTCTATGGCCTAGAAAAGAACAGCGTTTTGATTGATTTATTTCCCCAAAATCAGACAATTGCCTTCTGTAACTGAAAACACAACAATTAATGAACTATACATAAAAACAAAAGTATATAATTTTGTATTGTGATTGTAAGCTGCCCAGAGTTCTGGCTTTGGGGTGATGGTCATAAAAAACAAACAAACAGACAAATATTGCTAATTATTGGATAAAATATCATATTGTTAAATAATATTGTTAATATAAAGACTGATTCACTGCTGCAGAATATTAATTGGTATTTTTTTCCAAGCAAGATGCATCTAGATTTGGTTCCTTTGGGTAGCACATAAAGCTTTGTTTTTCAGGTTTCCCAGAGCAGCACTATTATCAGCAGTAATATAACAGATTGTCCCTGAAGACATTCAGCAACTCTACTTGATACAAAATCCAGTGGTCCATGGTAGTCATGATGTCATCTACTCTTGTGGAAACTGAATTTGTTGCCAGTTTGTTTCTGGATGCAATTCAAGCTGTTTATTATTATTTTTAAAGCAGACCTGAGGACCTTTCCCAAACTGTATGCCTGCCAAACAAGAGAATACCTATTAAAGGTCTCCTCTTATACTTGTGAAAAAAAAAGACATGATAATGGATACTTTCTTTGGGAAGGGCTTATCTCCTGAAACAAAGATACCATATACTCACATGGCCTTCTAGAATATGGAAAATATTGACAACTCTGGAAGGCTTATCTTAATACTGATTTTTGTATCATTATGATTCTTCTTTTTTGGACTGCTACCTAACAAAATTGCAAACACTGTATAGAGATAAATTACCTGCCACAGAATCTTGCATCTGACGTTTTGCTACTTTAAGACCAGCATATTCCGCTGCTGCTGCAACAGCTTGTGCAAAATCTGCATCTGTAAAAAAGGATCCATCTGATGAACTAACACTAGATCGTCCACTTGAAATGTTATCATCTTCTGAGGCTGAACCCCATCCGTTGATCATGGAACCTGTCACAGAACTCTCCAGATCTCCCACACTTGAAGCAGGTGTCTGTTCAAGGCCACGCAGAAGAAGCCTTTTGTTTTGCATCTTCGCTATTTCTATGTCTGCTTCATCTTCTTCTGGTGCGTCAGTATCCATGTCAGATACAAGAGGTCCCGAAATGTAACCGTAAGTATGTGGTGGTGAAATAGGCCTGGGAGGTGGAGGTGGGCTCACAGGTTGATGCCTGTGAGCGAATAGTTTAAAAAATTAATTTTAATGTTAATAGCATTTTTAATATTTGTTTTACAGTTATACAGTTTTATACTGGTTTGTAATTCAAAGTTATTGGCTACTAAAGTAAAATGAAGAATTTTCCTTCAGATGATTATATCTGAAGCAGATATAGATGACAACTACTTGCAAATTCTGAATTTCCTTTATCAAACAAGTACTTTACAATTATGATATTGTAGTCATTCAGTAGACAGAAAAATAATACATGAAGCTTCATAATTTATAGCATTTTAAAAAAAAATCAGTTATACTTGAATATGTTTATCTTTACAGAGTTTAAATAAAACAGTTTATAAGACCAAATTGTTTGTGTTGCACATTTGAATGGCCAGAAACTCAGAAAAAATATGAAACACTGCTTTGAATGCTGATAGAATAAAATGCCAGTATTTTCTGCATCTTTCCTTTATATTAGTAATGAGACAGGAAAGATTAGATATTCTCTAAATTTTGCAGTGGTCTTAAAAGATAATTTGGAAACTGATTCAAAAAAATCTGCTAGGTATGATTTGCAATTAGGGGGGAAAATCACATCATGATTCTTATTATTAACATCCAGAATAAGCTGGCTTCATGTAAAAACCTATCTAGATAAACATATTTTCTTCTGAAACTTTTCAGAGAAAAATTATTTCAGCCCTTGTATGCAGTAGTAGACTATAAACCATGCCTTCTGTTTGAGCTGTGAAGTGCTTTATTTCCAGAGTTTCATGTCTTTGCAGTTTCTTTTTTATTTTTTACTTAGTATTTTTCAGAAACATACTCAGTCCATTTTACAATCCACATTAAAATAAACATGAAATAAGATATATGTATATATGTGTACACACAAATGTATGAGAGAACAGAGTTTTGAAAAATGGGAAATATAGACATGCTTCTGGAGGACTGGCTAATTTTAACCAATAATCATTCCTAAACTGCTACTTCATCTGTTATTTTTCTTCAGTGAGTTTTTGCTCATTTCCCATTCCCATTTCCCATCTCCATGTTTTTCGTCCCCTAAAAAGAACGGTATGAGCACAGTCAAAGATGCAGTTATACAGTGATATATCATCCACAGGTCTTCTTAGCTCATACAGTATTGACCAATATGAATTGATTCACCATAGTTAAAAAAATTATTAGATCTGAAAATTATGACATGGAAGGACAAGGTTGATATTTTATGTTATAATTTATTGAACATTTTACTATATATGCTTTGGAAGGATGGTAAACCTGTAACATTTTTTTAAAAAAACCTCAAAAATATGAAAGTGAAAATAATGTTGCAAAATAAAAAGTATGAAAAAAATCCCAAACCTATCAGGAAACCCATATCAACTCAATCAAAGAAGTGAAACGAAATGCAAGACAAATATTGCACTCTCAACATTTGCTATCGCTTACATATAATTTGAAATGCAAAAGTTATTTAAGATTAGCTCAGTTAACAGACATAGGTTGACTGACCATCCATAAATTTGTACTACTGTATATTTTTATGAAAGTAATATAATCTTGAGACTGTTATGACTATTATGACAATGGATTCCATAATAAAGTATTTTGTAAAGTTGTACTGGATGTTATAACAATTTCTCCAATAGCCTTAAGCTCTTATATGGCAGAAAGAACGATGATAAACAGTCACTTTCAATTAATTCGTCATACTTTCTATTTCTATAATCTGCTAATCATTCTAACTGTTCTATACTTTTAAATGCTGTGAGTTTTAAAATATGGTGTGATGAGAATAGCTTTTGTGCCGATAAAGAAGCATGCTTTTGTAATAATGCTGTAGACATATTAATTTGACACTTTATACATTGATGGCCAAATTATGCATCTGTGTTTACTACGTGACCTTGAAAAGATGAAGTATTATAATCTTCATGAATAATTCCTTTCAAGAGTATACCTTAATGACACATAGATAATATCTTCTAACAAAATACATTAGCATAAAAGATTAAAAAAGTTACTTTTTTAATTAACATACCGTCGGTCTGGTGGGTGTTGCAAATGGGCTATTTCTTCCTGACAATCTTGCAGCATAGGCTGCAGTTCTTCTTGAGGAGAAGGAGTAAGTGTAGCAGTAGACTGGTGGCTATAGGACACTGCTGCTGGAGATGAAGCTGCTCCTCGAATTGGTGGTGTAGGACCTCGTTCATCATCTTCTTCCAGCTCATCCTGCCGTATATACATTCTTGTTGGTGGTAGTGGGCAAGGAATTTCATGATCATAGCTATGAAACAATGTAACAATATAAAAATACAATGAATCAGATATATTTCTCTTCAGTTATTACTTCTTAATCTCTTCCTTTGGAATCCTAAAATGATTAATTCTTATATTTTATTTAATGAATAAAGTGAATTAAAATGACTTACAAAACCATTTTTATTGTACCTTTCATTCATAGAGGGGTTGTAATCTTCACTATCATTATGGGGAGGTGGATGTACAGGAGGTGGTGGAAGTACTTCTGCCCAATTCATTCCAGCCTGTTTAGATGTCTTTGGGGTTTTAGCACCCTTTTTATGCCCTTGGCTCCCTGTGAAGAAATGTATCACAGTACTTATAAATCTTTTCTGAGTTGACCTTTTTGTCCACCTATTGAGTCCTTCTCAAGGACCTGGTATAGGCAGATGTGGATGTTTGATGATAAAAGTATTTGCAAAATGTACTTGGATCCAATCCCACTTTTTTGGCATCAAGTTCATTTCACCTATGACTAAGTGCTGCCACGAGCCATGCCATCTAAATTATATGCTATTTAATACACAGTATGATAAGAGATTTAACCGTTTTGCTAGGTATTTATCAGCCAAGTGTTTCCATGAATTAAGAAAAAAAAATCAGTATTTTAGACAGAATTTACAATAAGTCTAAAGTTTAATTTCTGATAAATTCAATTACCTTACAAAATCTTCATACATATGACACATGCTTTAAAGCAGCTTTTTAACGGTAGCCTTTTAACATAACATTATAAACATATTATAGACTTTGTGCTTTAAAATGCATTTTAATGAAATACAGACTTATATATTTGAACACATAATAATAGATTTTGTTAGCTTGAATAAATGGTTAAGAAACATAAGTAGACTTTCTAAGCAATATAATTAAAGCAATTTTCTTAGAGGTATTAACTTTTCCTAGAGGTATTAATATTATATATTATATAAACCAAGCATAGTTAGATACATCACCTGAAGCATCTTTCTGTTATTTAATTACTAAAATTTAACATGTAATATGACAACAGATATGACCTGCTAAAGTTTCAATGTTGTATTAAGACATTAATTGTAAGTAATTTGTTCATGAAATATTTTGGGCACAAAATTACTAAATGCATTCTCAAATACAGCTGTATGAAAAGTTATTAAAATAAAGAATATAAAATAAAAATCCTAACATAGCTACTAGGTAGCTCACAATAAATATAGCAAAATAAAGTATTGACATAAATATTTCGGTTACAGTTATGGCTTATAGAATAGTATAATATTTGATAACAATTTATTTAATAATTCAAGCTTCTTTTTTTAAAGACCAATTGTTTGGGCATTGTTAAATTTAGAGTAGGAATTTGACATGAGATGTAATGAAGACTGACATTTGACAGATGCATTGTTAACTTACACATTTCTAGAGTTGCTTGAATTATGAAGCATTTATGACTGTTGGAAATGTAAACAAGAGACATTTTATCGTGCTGGGTAGAGGTATAAAAAACCACAAAATTTTTGATTCAAATACATACACTAATTCAGAATATTTCAAAGATTAATATACATTTTAAACTACAGGGTTTTCTTTTTGCACTGTAATGGTATGTGGGAAAAACCTTGACAGACAAGGTGAAAAAATGCTGCCCAGGGAATGGCCAGATTAGAGAAGGCATAGCCAGAAGTTGGACAACAGGCAAAAAAAAGAAGCTCAGAAGGGACAGTCCCTGGTTTATCAAGCTGTAAAGAAGACAGTGGATATTTGTACTTGTACTTTCAGACTTGTAGTATTCTGTTGTTGATGTAGCTTTTGGTCATATTTGGTCATATTTCCTATCTGGTCTGTCTGGTAAGGCTGACATTGATCTTACAAGTCTGAAAATACAAATCCTCCATCGTTTCCTTTATAGTCTGAACCAGGAACTGATTTATAAACAGTTAGAAAGTACCAATAAAGGAGAACATTTGTAGCTCCGGATTGAAATGAGGATCCTTGGTATTCCCTGATATTGGTTGTTTTCTTGCAGATGTTCCACTGATGGTGGAAGTGGTGTTTGGCAGCTTCTTGATTGGGGTATTGTCAAACAAGCTAACAGTAAGCTTGTTAAGCAGCACAAACAAAGAACTTCTAAGACCACAACCATCAACACGGGCAGGGCAAGCCAATAGAATATAAACTGAAAGCAAACGGCACTTCTTATTAACATTGGGGATATTGCCTAGTTTGGACAATGAAACATCTGCTGGAAAACAACCAAGCTCAGAGAGTACCAAGGACCCACAGTTAGAACGAACTCAGAACTTTGTTTGTATACATACTAAGTACATCAATATTATTATATGCAGATAGATGGAAATATTGAACATTATACACAATGGAGGAATTGATGGTGAAGATGATGGAACTTACTGAGATGGTGAAATTGACATCTCGTATCAGAGAAAAAGTATTAATTTATTGCTGACTGGAAACCTCTTTTAGAATTTTTGTATGAAAAAGAAAAAGATGAACTTATGATATATGGATTTGATGGTTAGAAAGAAAAAATACAGAAAAAAATGAAAGCCATGCTGAGCCATAGAATAAAAGTAAATTTATACTTATAATTGCTTTAAGAAAAGCAGAAGCTATTTCTTTATATTTTCTTTCTTTTGTTCTGCACTTTTGGCTTTATCATTTTTAGTTTCTTCTTTCTTGTCTTTATTCTAAATATTTTTTCTGTTAGTTTTTAGCTTTAACTTTATTAAAATTTTAATAAAGTCATATGAAAAAAATGTGACTGTTTAAATCATTTTATAAAGATTATTTGATATGTTTTCCTTGTCTTTTCAACTCAAAGGACTTAAAAATAGGATAATAAGAGAGTGATTGATTTTAGGCTTATCTAAAAGAAATTTAATAAAAAAGGAAATGGGAAGGCGGACTAGCAACCAATTACCTTAATCCATAAAATCTTTTGCAATGTTTTCAATCCCAAAATAAATAAGTAAGTATATGAAGCATAGCACATTGAATTATTGCGTTGAAAAGTCCCAATGCAACTACATCAAAAAGTTGCTGGATTCTGAGCAACATGCTTGTTTGGAAAAGAAATGTGCACACGTTATGTATGCTTTTAATAATATTCACACTCTGCCTTGTCTAAATTGCATGATGTGAAGCTAGCAGTTAGTATACCAAAGCAAGTGTCTAATCCAATTAGTACAACAAACATGCACAAGACTTTTCTTACTGGAATAAGATGCATTGTAGTGCTATTGTAAAAAACAAGATTAAGAATGGTTTACTCTATTGTGCTTTCTTCTGAATACTTGTGCAAGGTATAATTGTACAGGGGAAACCTTTACCTTACCTTACTTTACCTTTAATCTAACACAGGGGTGTCAAACTCAATTTCATTGAAGCCAACATCAGGGTTGTGTTTGACCTCGGGAAGCCAGGGTGGGCATGGCGAGCTCGACATCACTTGTGTCAGCGGTGCCTGTGGTGGCTCAAGTGCTCTGCCAGTGAAAACGGGCTTCCGTTTTTGCTGGCAGAGGCACTGCAGGCCGGTCCTTTGCTGTTTCCAGAGTGGCCCTGTGGGCCAGATCTAAGCACCTTGCAGGCCGGATCTGACTCGTGGGCCTTGAGTTTGACACCCCTGAGATAAGAGATAGAGGATTACTATAGCCTTTCTTTTACAGCCACCCTATTAGTGTTTCTTATACCTGTCTTTATATGATAAGATTTCATTAGACTTCAGTGAAGAGCATTACACTTCAGTAAAGAGTGTTGCAGTGGTTGCCACTACAAAGTAGGTTTTACAGCTTTTCCTGTTTTTTTTTGTTTGAGTTACACATCAAAATAGAAAATGTTTATTTACTGTACCTTATTTTTAATTTGTTCTTTATTTTTTACTAATTTTTAGTTTGCACTACCTATTTTTCTTTTTAATGTATATTTAAAATACTATAAAATTATTATTAAAAATAAAAATAGCAAATTGAGACTACTTAAAGAACTATATAATTAGTTGTCACCATATTATAGTAAAGAAAGGCAATTTAGTATGTTGGTCAAGGTACTGTGCTAGAAACCAGGAAATTGTGATTTGGGTGAGTCAGTGATTTGCAAACCTAGAATGAGGCAATAGCAAACCACTTCTGAAATCTTGCTAAGAAATTTGCAAAGACAAACGTCAACACTGATTCAAATATGCTCTCTATATATATTATTTAAGCTAGCTGGATGGCTTTGGGCCACTTAGTCTCTCTTAGTTTAATCCACATTACAAGGTTGTTGTTGTGGGAAAAATAGGAGGAGGAAGGTGTATTGGATATGTTTGCTGCCTTGAGTTATTTGTAAAAATTAATAAAGGCAGGATACAAACAAATATATAAATATAAATAAAATAAAATATGTACAGTAAAGAGAATGAGCTCTCCAAATATGTCAACCACATTATAAGGCATCACAGAATATTTATTTTACAAAATGCACTGCACATTTGAATACTTACCTGATGTACTGCTTCCTCTATCTGAACTGTTGTAGGACCCTCCTGTATTCTGATCATAGGTCTGGTTATATGGAATAGTTGTAACATTATCATTTACACGGTAATCTGTAATTTAATAAAATAACATTGTATTTCTTTCAAATAGCTGTTCATGCATCTACTATCAAATTAAGGAAAATTAAAGTTAATGTCTATATTCTTCAAAAATTATTGGATAAAAATAGATTAATGTTTGAATTTAAGCTAAAAGCCACATGAATATTTATTTAATTGTCTTATTTATTAGAATACATTGAGTTTTTGGAGAATATTGCACTAATTACCAGGCTGACAAATTTCAAATTAATAAGTTTTATATCTAGAAAGTGATTTGTTCATCTAGATGTGGTTTATGTTTTCATAACAAGTCATCAGTTTGGAAATGGTTTAAATCACTATGAATGCAGTAGTATACAAATTGTCCTTTTTGTTTAAAGAGTTTCAAAACTGATTAAAATCTCTAAGGTTTAAAACACAAGGTAAGAAATACTACAAACTATTTACCTTTGTTTAATTTGTTTTGTTCCATTATGTTGTATTGAATTGGTGCAACTTCTTGTTTCTGTTGTGTAGGTGGCTTCCAGTGCTTTTCATTTGAATCACCACTATTACTGTTTACATTATTGCTTATGTTTGATTGGATAAGTTGAGTAGTTGCATATGGAGTAGGCTGTCCTGGTTGGCTGACAAATCTTCCATCTTTTAGATTTGGGCTATTGAACGTTTTCATCTCATTGATTTTGTTGCTCAGATCCACATCACCATAAACTGTTGATTCAGGCAACATCAAGTTTGTTTGCTTATTCTCCAGCTGATTGTTGTAATTTGCTATACAGTCAGCTATTCGTATTAGGAAGTAAAAAATCCAAAAATATATTCAGTTACAGCTTAATGAAAGCTCCTCCAGATCCTTGGTTATTTTAATTCACCTACTCCTTTCAGAAACAAATCTTTATTTCTTGATTTATTTTAACATTTATCTCAATTTTTATAGTTGTCCATCTTACCATAGTGATACGAACTGGCATACAAAAAAATAAAACCAAAGGAACAAACATGATTTATAAACAATATACAAAAAAGTCAATATACTAAATGCCTAGGGTTGAAAAAAAAAGGTTAGTTTTAATAATTGAAAAAAGAACTAAAAAACAACTAACAAGGCTTGTTCAAGCTTTTAGCACAAATGCCTGTGGGCACATCCAGGTCTTAAATCCCTTCAGATGGAGCAACAGATTAGGTCAATTGCAGCTCAGGAGAATGCTGTTCCACATAATAGACAGTGACAGAGAAGACACGTGATAGCAATATCTTCCTTCCCCAAAATTCTTGATAGCAGCATTGACTACTTGGTATTAAATTTGGATCTTGATCTTGTTTCTGAATGAGAAATATCTGTATGTAAGAAAGAACTATAGCACACCACTTTGTTTTGAAGATTTGTAAATGCCTTGAAATTCTATATTTAGGGAAGAATAAAATATCTTGTTATGTATTTCAAATCTATATACTACATGTGGCTGCATATAAATGGCAATAGGACTATTGATATAAGGATGTGTGACTGAACAATACAGATGCAGGAAAGTTGGAACTGTTATAATAATGATGATGACAATCATAAATAATAATACCTGGTCGAGAATAAGTAGTAAGGTTGCTGTCACTGTTTCCATTGCCTGATGTACAACAGTTAATAGAACAATCATTATGATTATTCCCAGTATTAGGCCATGTATCTGCAAGCCAGGGCTGAGTAGTAGGTTCATTGATGTTTAAAAGACCTGGCCTTAAAAAGACAATGTATCAATTGTTACATTTTTGAAAAAAAGAAATAACTAAATTTAAAAGATCACATTGATTATTCGTAAGAGCCCCCCCCTCCTCCCAGCCTTCTCATGATTGTTCTAGAAATCAGAATGCAGTAAAGTGATTCATGGACTTGCTATGAGAGGTGTCTTGTTTCTTGATATCTATTTTGAAAATCATTTTTGAGTTCCTTCATTACATATTTCAAAAAATGCTCACTATACATTTCTGATAAATGTTGCAGAAATGTGAAACTATGTAGATATTCAGCAAGTAGTAATTTTATACCTGAGGTGAGCAAATATTTTTTAGACTTTTTGTAATGAATTCTTCAATGTTTATTTTTTCTTTTCTATTTTATCTGGGTTTGAAATATTCTGGATGGCTCATGACAGGAGTATGATTAATCTCTGTATCAAACACACTGCAAACGCTACTCTGTAGAAAAGGCTAGATTACCTAGAATATTATTTAAAAACTAAAAAAAATACTGTGGTACCCAGGAAAAACTGTCTTGCTTTTGGGGAACAAGCCTGCATATTATGAGTAAGACTCCACTCTTATAGTGGTTATTCATGAAGCCAAGAAAATCCAGATAAAAACAAAGTGTGTATGCATGTTTATATATTAGTAATAAGAAATCTTGGTGTGAGTTGCATAAACCAGTGGTCCTCAGCCCTTTTTGGAACCAGAGACTGGTTTTATGGAAGACAATTTTTCCACGGGCTGGGTGGAGAGGAAGAGCATGGGTCGGTCTTGTCTCCTCTCCTGTTCAACATCTATATGAAGCCGCTGGGTGAGATCATCCGAAGTTTTGGCGTGAG
>JANHFL010003834.1:42230-57036 GCA_032468155.1 Oxyrhabdium leporinum | reverse complement strand
TATGTGAACCGCCCCGAGTCCTCGGAATGGGGCGGTATATAAATTTAATAAATAATAATAATAATAATAACCTAGATCCAACACATGTGCAGACGACTTCAAATAAAAGTTACTGTTTCTTCATTTCCCATATTATGTCATTCTACTCTTTAAAAAATCCTTTTTGTTCATATAACTAGCACTGGCTGGTAATTCCCTCTCCCTTTTTTAGAAATTAATATTGCTCAGACATTTGCTGAAATATATGGAAAACTCAAAGTGGGACATGCACCTCCACCTCTCTCAAAGCTATTGATATGAAGAATTACAGCTCATATGCTGCAGATCATTTTATAATAGGTACTATGACTTTACAAATTAGCAACTGCCAATTCCCAGGTTGTTCTACTGCATTTATACGTCAAAATCTAGCAAGTGTTTCATTTTTGTCATTGATTATTGTGCAAAGTGAAAATAAAATAAAAAACAAATTAGTTACTACAAGTGATCATATTGCTTATAAAGTAAGGTTGCATAATCAATCAGAGAAACATTAGTGTCATTTAAGATTATGAAGCGGTCTCAAAATTATAAGTCATAAGAAATGTTACTACTTCAATATAATAAGCAGTTTGGAAAGGTGCCCTTTACCACTTTAAAGGATTGACACATTGCTGATTATGACGTATATATGCTGCCAAATGTAATCAGAACCTCACATATTCCTAAACAAATGTAAACATGCCATCTTTTTTTTTTTTTAAATCATGTTTCTAGACAGATAAAATGTACACTAGTGATTTAATACAATATCAAGAACGTTTTTCTTCTTTCACAATATAATTAATTTATGAATAACCTTTCAGTGAAATGTTAATGGGATTTATTTGTTAAAATACATTGATTAAACACCTTAAGTGGAACTTCATCCATTTCTCATTTATTCTGTATCCAGCAATCATAATATATTTTCCTGTTTTAGTTTATAGACATAGAAGTTTGTCCTATGAGAAGAGTTTAAAATTTAAAGCATTTTGATTAAATAGCATTATTAAATGTGTAATATATCTAAAATCTCAGTCTTGTTTTTTTTTGTCATTTCACTTTCTCTTAGTAGCAAAATTTAGTTTGAAGTTAAAGTGCTCCCTCTGCTGTTTAATTTCAGTGATGCATGTTTGCCTGTGTGCAAAATTAAATTTGAAATGCTCTAGGTAATTTTGCTGCATTTTATGCTGAAAATTAACATCAAACATTATTACCTGCCTCCACTGCTTACAGCTTCTCCTCCTCTTTGATATGTTACTGAAAGATAAAAAAAAATAAAAATATTGTTGTTAATTCTTTGAACAAGATCAATCATGAACCTTGACAGGTAACTTCAGAAAGACATTTGCAAATCCTAATCTAAAATATTAAGCTTCCTATTCAGATTTTCCTATAAGTAAACTGTACTAATATAGATATGCATAGCATTGCACTGCTTATCTTAACTTTATCCCATCTCATCTTCAAAGTAAAAATGAAAGATAATTCCAAAGCAGTATTGTTTGATGGACAATAGTACAAGAACATGTTTTTAAAATGTGCTAAATGTTTATCAGTATATTTATAAATAAGAATTAAACCAGAAAAGGAGTCATACATTAAATGAATTTGCTGTGCATATGGAAAGGTTTGGAAACTAGGTCAGGGTTTTAAAAATCAGCCAACATCTTTTTAAAAATCCAAAATGACAGTCTGCAAAGCAGAGATTAATATTTATAACTGTAATACCATAATAAATAAAAGTTTTAAATTTGTAAAACAACATTAATTTCAAATTACTTATTGTGAAATCTCCTTGTTCCTTACTGGAAAGCCATCACTTACAGAAATATTTCCATTTTTCGCAGAGACGTTAGAGTGAGTTTAAATACAATGTTAATTTTGAGAATGAATTCCTCAATGGTACTAGTATACTTAAACTAACAGTTTTTTTAAAAAAAGTCTCTGCAGAACCAACATATTAAAAAGGCTTTTGATATTAATCTGTAACTTTAGATCAATTCTAAACATGTCTGAGTTTAATACAAGGCTAAAAGCAAATGAGGAGTAAAAAATATTTTAGGGACAATAACCTTTCATATTCTGCAAGTGATTCATAAAACTATTTTTACATAGAATTGTGTAGATCATTCCTGTGATGTAATAAATCCCTAGAAACAATATTGACATTTGTGTTGAGAATTGCTTTTAACACCACATGGTTTATGGGGATACTTTCGGAAAGAAGTATTTATTTATGTTTCTGTTTAACGGGAGCTACTAAAATATGAAGTGGGAAAAATGCTTTGAATCAACATGGGAACATTGTTGCAGTGTACTTAATGCTTCCTTATGCATATTTCCTAAGGCATTTTTCCTAGGTGGTAACCATGCAAGCCCAGGAAAAAATATTGCTTTTTAAAGAGCCACTGACAAGTACAGCAAACTGTATCCACACTGAATCCTGCTTCTGATCCCAACAGCTGCACACCCCTATTTTCTTTGGATATTTATGACTGTTACAGTGACATCTGTAGGAACGAGTCAAAATTGGCAAGGTGGCAGATGGAGCATTGCAACCTCTGCAAAAGACATATATCAATGCCCCCTCTCCCACTGCTACTAATCTATTTGTCCAATACTCAAGAGTAGTAGACATTTAAGGATATTTCAGGATCAGTTTGAAAGATGGATAATAAGCTAGGTTAAAGTTCAGACAGGATTACACATTAAATTAAATATCATTTGTATGTTGTTTCTACATTAAGTCTTGCTGGAATTTTCTAAAGCACAGGACATCTGAATGTGAAACTCTATACTACTTGGAATTAGAGTCTATATTGTGTCTGAACAGAGACACAAATTGTGGAGTGTGTATGGCAAGTTGTGCAGTAAAGCCTCTGTAGATGTCTATTTTAATAATGATAATGTTTGTCATTAAAATGTATTATAAAGGATGCTGTCTTTATGCAATTTCTAATGTTCTTCCAGAACTATTTTATGAAAAAAAGGGTTTTAGTGGGCAAATATTAAGACTGAACAGAATTATGAAAACAGAGATAGTATAAATTGTTGTGGATAATCTTCCCAAGGACGTAAAATATTAACTCAATACCAGTGCTAAATCTACAAAAGAGATAAAAACAGTTACGGTGATAAAGTCCTACTTCCCGTAACATTACTAATTCTTTCTATTTTCAACAATGTGCCTGGTTATACAAGGAAGATGAAAGGGAGAAAGTGACATACATTATACAGACACATGCCAAACTATCAAGGGAAAAGTGCAAATATATACCTGTTGGTGTGAAGGTAAAAGACGGGACTGAAAAATCAAACACAATAAAAAACTGGTTATTAAGCTGAAGAAAGAAAGGACAGACCACACAACATTAGTATAAATCAAGACAATAACAGAACATAAAGGAAGAGTAAATATATCTAGACAGACGGATGCGAATAAAACAGTCCTGTGGTTTTAAATGGTAGCTTGATACAGATAGCATTTTGGAGGAAGAATGACATTCTGGTATAGTGTGCTCTTGAGAGAAATAAAGTGTGGTTTAGCCTTTCAATGACCTTTTTGTGTTTATGTTTTGCTGCAACTCCATAGAAAAAAAAATAAAAAAGGAAAGAAAAATGCCCTACAATAAATCTCAAAGTTTTTGATCACTTTTAAAATGTTAGCAAAACTTTTTAAAAATGCAATCTTTGCTACATTAGGTAAGTGTGTTATGGTGTTAATTATTTAATAACAAACCAAACAAAACAAGATTATATAAATCTTAGGCATATATACTAACATAGTGGGGTTTTAATTAATTGTACTTTAAAGTGTAACTTTTATTAGTTACCTGCTTAGTGTTATATCTTCTTTTATGTTATTATTACAAGTGGCATATTTAGTTTTGATAAATTCAACTAATAAATCAGTTATAATAACGTAGCTCAACAATCTAAAATATGAGGCCCAAATATTTAGAATAGGTAATTCAGGAAAAAGGCCTTAGCTCTCTTGGCCCCATAGATTTTATTAGTGCCAATAGGGGCTAATCAAACCCTTTTTTTTTGCAGATATTTTATATTTTGTTCAGGAAATATTTTTCTAATAAGAAAAATGAAGTTAATGTTCTTAACAAAATGAGCAACATAAATTATGTCTAAATTGGCCTAGAGTTTTAGGACCAGTAGTCATTTCACAAAAATGATAGAATGACTAAGTAGGGATAGTGACTATATCTTAGGCCTTTTTTACATTTTTCTACTGGACTAGCATCTTAAGATGTTTAGGAGGGCAGAAAAGCCTATTATTAAACATGTCTCATATCTGTCTCTGTTCCTAACTTCCTGGAACACTGGCACTGAAGGAAAAGATAAAATATCTACAAAACTCTAAAAACAATGCTGTAAGCTATTCAAGCACTCTTTAAAAAAAAATCCTCTTATGATTCTTTTTCTGATGCTCTTTTTCACAAAGTTAAAGGTATTCAGTGTCCTTCAGAAGTAGAATGGAGATATTAATAAAGTTTTCATACACAAACACTCACACAGACACAGATATAGATACTCCTGCACACTCATAGGAAGGAAAGCAAGTTCTCCAAATAACTGTTACCCAATCTCATTAATTCGAGCAAGGACTTGGCAACATTGCCATTATTTTACTCTGAACTAAATGCTCAATATTAAGAAAATAAAGTACTAAAGAAGAAACTGTTTACAACCGAACCACCAACTTATTTACCAAAGTTTAAATAAATAAAATTATCTGGCTTTTAATGCAATATGCATACACTTTAATGCTATGAATGTGATATATTATTTTATGAATTATTTCATTGAGGACAAAATTTTTATTTCACCACTAAAATTTGGAAGATATGTAAGAATACAAACAGTAAAATAACAAAGAATCAGAATAATGAATTGCATGCTATAGAATTAGCTCCACTTATAGTCAGCTAATAGTATTAGTCAATAAAATGTAGATCTTAATAAAAGATTACATGGGACCATGCAATTAGTAAAGCGTAAAAAAAGAACTGTTAAAGTAGTGTGAAGATTATTACTTAATTTTCCTTGCAGAGTAGTAACCAATACACATTAATTTTTATTCCAGCTTCATGAAATTTGCCTATGGTATATTGGCAGTCTGCTATGCGTGTTTTACATTCTGGAATATCCTGACTTCCTTGATATTTAAATCTTTTCAATTTTATCAAGTAACAAAATAGCAACAACAGAAGTCACCATAAACTCTAGGGATTAATCAACAATATATTTATCTTATATTTTTTAAATGTAGGTTTTATATGTATGCAACTCTGTGACCTTTTCTTCATATTATCGAGAGATTACAATATTAATATTGGATACTAAGCATTAACATTCCATATAAGTGTAATAGTTGATTCTTCCAAAAGCCAACTGCAGGAAGACTTTTAAGTAGAATCATGTTATCAAGTTCATCTCTTTTTGATGAAGAACTCCTTTTATATTTTTAGATACTTTTGGTCTGTTGTATATGTAGGATCATATTGAAAAGTTGACATTTACTACAATGTGGTAAAACTATTCATTTTCAGCTCTTTCCTTGAGATAAGTCCTGTTACTCACTCCACATGTGGCTCTAATTATAACATGGTTATTTAAAAAAAGATAGAAGAAAAATTCCCACAACATTTAAGTCATTTTAGCAGACTTATAGCCTGGGACCTATAAGCACATCTGTCTTTTATTAGATTGTATCTAGTTTTTAATGTTCCTAGCTGTGCCTAGATCTCCAGGTGGTAGCAGGGGCAAAAAGTAAGCTTGCATAATTTGTTTAATTTGTCTACTGCAGTTGTGACAAGCTTGATAGTAGTTGCCATCACTGTTAAATGAATAAAGTTGATATTCATACATACAATTAATATAGTGTAACATATATGAAGCTGCTATTGTAAGGTACTTGGAGATATATGTTGAAGACAATGCAGTATAGTTACTAAATAGTATAGGAATATAGTGGTATTACACTCCATTGGGGCTACCCACATTTTCTCTGAGTGCTGAAGCAGTGAAAAAATGCTGTTCAAATTAAGATACTAGTAATATAAATAGTAAAATAGAATTCTTGATAATAATAAATATATTCCTGCCTTAGAAAGAAGCCATAATCTAAGAAATCAATAATATGGCAGCCCTGAAGATGCTCCCAAAATGGCATCAACCCAGCCTTTGTTTAAAATAGAAGATATGGCAGATTTTAAATACTAAAGGTCTCAGAAAAGTTGTTAATGTTCATTTAAATAATTTCTAGATTTTAGGGATGGAGATAAATCAGTTATATTTATAAAAGCTGCAGCAAAATACCTTTTCTGATACCAGCATAAGAACTGGCAAGACTATTTCGTTTTTTTCGGTGGCGATATAACCAAATACTGAAAACCATAAGAATAATCCAGCAAGCAGCACCAATTCCAGCAATGAATGCTGGCTGTTTTACAACATCTGAAATCTGCTGAGCTAAGCTGACTTGGTCTTCAGGTGACACAGGGTTTCCATAGGAATCTGAAAGAGGAAGTTTACAATATTACAAGTTTGCTTCTAGAAATAAAATGTTACTTATAAGAAATGCACAATATTAAAATTATTCATTATTCTCTCTCTATGAGAGAATGTTAATAAAATGGAAAACAAACTGATACAAGTTAGAAAACTATGATTACATCTGGAGTACTTTAGCTATTTTTGCCATGTTAATAAAACATTTTTGTGTTGATACAAACATTAACATTTTCACTAAAATAAAAATTTCATAAACACAGAGAAAGATGTATACCACAGAAGCTTAACAAACAACACTGTGATAAATAAGCATCTGACAAACTTTTCCATAATTTATTTCTTTATGTATGAATTTTTTTATTTTATATAACGTATATGATATAATTTTGAAGCCATAGTGGTGACTAGGCATTTTGTATCATATTATACATTGCAAAGCTGCCATACAAATGAGTGGGCAGCCATACAAATGTTTATAAATAAATAAATAAGTAAATTAATTAATTAATAAAACAAATTTTGATGTTGCATAAACTGAAACTTCAAAAAGTAGTCGTTCTTTCTATGTATTACTATAATATTTGTAATTATTTGTATGCCTTTTATTGTTGTATAATTTAGAATGTGGTTAATTCAAGCAACCATATGGGAACAAGCAATTGAAATAATTTTTCCCAATTTGGTTCCCTATAGATATAGAAGCTACAGCTTCTATGATTTCTAATAATTTTTTATTAGCTATCCCAGCTCACAGGAAGACACAACTTTAGTAAAGCTGTTATGCTGTGGCTAAGTCAAATTGCCATTCTGTGTAAAACACACATACACACACTCACACATCAATGTTTTCTTACAAATATGAATACATCTTATAATATATGCCTTATCATATAATATTCATTCAAGAAAAAAAGGATTTCACCATTATCATATGTTATTATTGTAACCTTCCGACTTATTTACTGAACCATTCATTATACATGATTATAATCATGGAATATATAATACCTTCAATTTTTAAATTTTATTTTACTTAATATCTTCAAAAATATTTTCACTGAAATATATATTTCCCTGTTATATCAACACTTAATATTAATTTACTGTAAAACACAAGCAGTCATATTAAAAAAAGGAAAGTGATATGGAACAAAATAAAATGACATATCAAACCAAACTTCTGCATGCACAGTTATTGCAGTAAGTGTCTCAAGTACGTCAAAGCACAAAAAACTCTCTTTGAATATCTTTCACTCTAATGGCACATATTAGTGAACTAATTAACATAATGATAATGATATTCAGTTTACACTACAGATATTTGCACAGGTTCCTATGCTATGAGCACAACATTACAGTTATTCAACCAAATTCTCGGGTTTTCTTTATAAATCTTTTAATAAATGAAACATTAATCTGTATAATACTTTTACTGAATGTTATAATACCGTTATGCATGAAATGTGCATTTATCCAAAGTTTTAAATGTTTCAATTTAAAGTTTTCAAATTTAACATTTATTCTCCGATCAAGCAAAGATTGAACCTTACCGAATAAAAAAGTAACTAACTTTAGTCAATGAAAACACACATTCTTTAGTTTGTAAATTTATTATGACAAAAAGATAAATGTATTTGACTTTGCAAACCTTTTCAGATGAATGACATGTTGATGTCATGTTTGAACAAAGGCTTGGGCACATTTTTCTTGGACATTTTAAAACATTGAAACAAATGTTTCAAAATAAAATATTCAAAATTACACACAGAGACACATACACACAAACACACAGAGAAGTAAACTCTAACAGCATTAGTGAGGCTCTATTCAGTCCACTGTAGGGGCTACAGCTTAACACAAAAGAACATTAGGGAGTTCAGTTATTTGCATTTGCTGGCATATTATCACAAAAGCCATTTTAATTAGTTCACAAAATACACTTCATAATCGGAGCTGTTACAGCAGTAACATTCATTACATTTGGGATGCCTAAGGCATGAAGCATACACTTAAAATGTTTAAAATTATTTAAAATTATTTAAAAATGTTTAAAATTATTTGAGTGAAGCTTCTAATAAATGCACATAGCTTAATTGTTTTATGGCTTTACTAGAAAAATAATGTGCCTCAAAGCCTGTCTCCTGAACAACTCCAGAAGAGTTATAAGGAAATAATTAACCATTAGTTATTTGATGCTTCATCTACTGTTAATTATAGTGTATGTAATTCAGCACTGAACCTACCGTGGAAGGGTAGTGACTTTTATTTTGGCAAAAACAATAATCTCCTTTATACCAGACCTAAAGAAAACATGGTCTTCCTATTTCTGGTTTGAAAGGCTATGTTCACCCAATAATGAAAACACTTTCTGTTTGCTCCTCAGCAACTCTGTAGCATTTTAAAGGGCCATTTTAGTTAGAAAATAGGCGAAGAACTTTTAAAAAAAAGGGGGGGGGAGACACAAAAACTACTTCAAGCATAGGAATCTAAGATTGAAACAAAACAATTTCACATGACATTTCAGGTCTAATCTTCTAACCAAGATAACCAATACAGCTACTACTAAGGACTAAAGGATTGAATGGTAGGGTAGCACTCGGTGAGAAACATTCTCCATGATAATAACCACCACTAAGAATTCCAGATCAGCCTAGGCTGTTGATGGGATCTTTATAAGAAAAACTGAAATTGTAACCTGTTTCCTTAGACTATGTCCTACTTATAGTTCCATCTGGTATGATATTTATACTTTGGAACTACAGACCAAACCAGAGCATATGCTTGCTGGACTGCCTTATTATTACCACTGGCTACTGGTATGATTTGGGGACAATGCAAGGAGCTGGTCTTTACATAAAAAAGTCTGTATGATGCAGGGACTGGATATTAATCAGTCTGGTTATTCTTTATTAGTTCTGCTAACCTAAAGTGAAGACAACAAGAATGTTTGCTGAAGGGCCATACCTACCAAGACCACTATAGCCAAAACCCTGCCTTCTCTGCTGGACTTATGTATACTGAAACAACTTGCCTCCCAGCAGTTCTGGAAGGCCTTGACTCTTGTAAAGCCTCCAGTGACAAATATATTATAAGTATGTTTATATTATAATTTTAACTGTAATTATACACTGAATTTGTTTTATTGTATTGTATTTTTTATTTTTGTATTAGCTACAGTTGCACTAAGAATTGGATGACTAAAGTAGTTTATAAGATTTATCAATTCATAAATAAATACATTTGATGACATTATAATAACAATGAGATAGTAAGTTAAAGCATGTAACTTTCAATAAAAAGGGAGTCCTTCGTATTCAAAGAAGACATACTGTTGTGAAGTTCATTATCAGTAAATAATGACAGCAGTTAATATGTTAATAGCTACAGAACCTATGGGTTGAAAAGCATCTATAATACAGTAATAAAAGAAAGAAAAACAGATTCTTTATCAAAAGCAAGCTATGTTTATTCCTTATTCTGTATAGACAAAAGAGAACACGCAGTCTTCGTTGCACTATATAAAAATCTAAATGTTCAACAAAGGATTAAAAATGGCTCACCTAACTGAATAAATTGTGGTTCACTCTTCACTCCAGCTCCAGCTCCAGTACTTGCTGCTACTTCTACACTATATCTAATACCAGGAACTAGAGATGGAATTATTAGAGAAAATGTAGAACCGTCCACTGTCTTATTTATATGGTATCGACTTTCATTTCCAAGGCACCAAACCTAGAAAGAATAAAAAAAGAATATTTTTCTTCATGTACCATATGGTATTTTCTGCTTTACATATACAGATGAATTTAGCTATGTTAATACACATTTGTAAAGGCTGCTAACAAATTGATATAAATAGCACTAAAATAAGTCAATAGAATAACTGGTTTATTTTTAAAAATGCATGATTTCTCTAATGTAAGTATTATTGGAGCAAACTTCAGTAGTCCAGAAATGAAATAAAACAGCACATGCTTTCCTACAACTCCTTGATATTAGAACCTTGGATTTTTACCACCTGATATTTACAGAAGAATTATATCTGTAAAAATTGAAAAAAAGTGCAAAACAAACATGTTATCAAAATATGTGTTATTTGCGTCAGTAAGTTATAATCTCTTTTTAGAAATTATTACAAAAGGATCATCATAAAAATATAATAAAATACCGATTGAATGGACAATTTGAAAACCAGCTGTCTATTAAATTCAAATTTATGCAATTTATAAACTGATATCATGTATACAACTTCATAACTAATATTTCAGTTGTGTATTAATTTTTCATTTGCCTAACTGCAAATAATGTAAATTTAGTCAGTGGTTCAGCCTGCTTTAGAGACAACACATTTTTATGCTATTTGGAAATGAAGTCTGAAATAAAATTTTGTCCATTGCATCTGAAGAAGATCTATATACTGTAAACAAATATTATTGAATTATTTTTGTACGATTAAAATATTAAGACATCGCCACCATTTCAATGGAACATAATCAACAATACTAAAAATTCTTAATAGTGATCTACTAATACAAATAGGAGTAGTGTAAAAAATTAAGTGCCTTTGGGTCGAACTTAACTCCTGGTAATTTCATTGATTTTTTGGCACAATACAAAAGTAGTTTTCCAGTGTCTTCTAAAGGGATGCTTTCCCACAAGTTCCCAAATTAACATTGTCCTGAGATTTTCTGCTATTCTTCCATTTAAATACTAACAGGACTACAACTCTACGATAATTTTTGAGATTAGCCAACTTTGTCTAAGTGCTGTCAGTTGATTGGGCTTGAAATATAAAGGTAATGACACACAAATGTCCCCAACTTGACTCTTGTGAATTTTCTTGGCAACAATAAAGAAGTAATTTTTTATTATTTTACCCTGGGATGTTTTGCTGTCTTACAGTCTACCCTATAGCCGCAATTAATGCTGCCTACATATTAATCATTTAAATACTAAGGCTGAGCCTGTGTCTGAACTTAGAAAAACTTGGTAGTCAGCTAGGTAGACATCCTGGAATGTTAATACTTTAGGATCACTATTATTTTAAAAACTGGAGAAATGCCAAACAAAAGCACATGAAATAAATAATTCCTATTATATTGTTTAGAACTTATAAAACTTGAAAACAAAAGAAG
This sequence comes from Oxyrhabdium leporinum, assembly GCA_032468155.1. NCBI lineage: Eukaryota > Metazoa > Chordata > Lepidosauria > Squamata > Cyclocoridae > Oxyrhabdium > Oxyrhabdium leporinum. The sequence continues at coordinate 45,349 of JANHFL010003834.1, read as the reverse complement.
TAAATACAAAATAAAGTTCACTATGTTGAAAGTTATCCAACATAAATACAATTTGATTACATGGACTTTTATAAGAAAGATAAATTCTCTGGATATTTAATTTACTACATGATTATAGATGTGCTACAAGTAAAATTGCAAATTGTACTGAAGAATACTTTTTTTAAAGCCAATTGAAATTGTCCTATTGTACTGTGTATGTTTTCCAAGAGCTAAACTTGGAATCTAACCTGATCTAATTAATCAGTCACAAGATACATCCGTTAATTTCTCCTTTAAATACATTTTTTTAAAAAAAGGAATATAACTTAAAACGTTCTTTCCCAATTGATAGTTTCTAAAATCTTCATTCTTCAAAAGCAGTACTTGGGAAGTTGAAAATGAAAATTAAAAGTTAAGCACTTTAAAATCAAACTTTAAATTTTTCACTGACATTAATGCCCACTTTTAACAGTATTAAGTTTTAACTGAAGGGCAATTCACAACTAGAAAATGAAATATCAAATCTATATTCTCAACAGCGTGGAATGTTAAATATTCAGCCCTACCCTAATACTGTTATATAATTTAGAATTAGATTTAAAAAAAAATTCCTGAAAAAAAACTATACAATATTATTTAGTATTATTTCTCAAATTATTTACAAAATTGCAAGATTAATTAAAAGTATATTTAATCCAAAACTATTTATTTTAATTTGGTTTTGTATAGCTAATTTTTCAGCATTCACTGTCTTTTATTTCAATACCTTTTTTCGATAGCAGTGATTCTAAGCAACAAGTATACACAATTTGTTACTAAATAATATCATCATTAATAATCTTTTAACATAAAAACATTGTAAATATATTGGATATTGAAATTCTTGTGAAGAGTATTACTCTACAATATGTTGATTTTTACCACCAGATGGAGCTAAGTAACCACAAAAAAATCTATATAAATAATTCCCAATAATTTGCCAAGTTACAACCATATATCACCTTGTATTCCTGAACCATTCCATTTTGTGTGTCCTCTGGGGGAGGCTGCCAAGTTACTACAATTGCAGTGCCATTTCCATCATTCTTGGTGACTGAAACACTTTGTGGTGGAGCACTTGGAGCTGGTTTTGGAAGAAAGCATATTTATGATCAAAATGGTACTCTTACTTTCACTAAACATGTCATTTAAGAAGCTACATTTAAGTCTAAAAATCCCAAAACCTATCCTGCAACATCAAGTGATGGACAGGAGGAAGAGAGGGAGGGAAGGAAGGAAAATCTATTTTTTTAAACAAATATTATTTTTGTATTTTTCTGATATGTCTTTTTGTAAACTGAACCAAGTATGATGAAGTCCAAATTGTTGCATAACTGAACACTTAAAAGAAAAAATAATAATTAATCATCTTCAATTTCCCTTACTGATAAATAAGGAAAATATTTGAAAACTCTATTGCTAAAACCAAGAATCAGTGGTGGACAACTTCTGAAGCTTCCTCAATTAACTGCTACTACAAATTACACACACACACACACACACGTGAGTTATGCAGTAAATGTCCATATTATTCATCATATACATACTTGCCATTTGTGTCTGCATTGAAAAAGTTTGAAATGGGTCTTTGAACTTAATCCAAGATATAGCAAAAAGAAATGCAGGACTATTTAGCAATTGATACTTGTCATCAGTATAAGGAGAAAGATGAAAAAAGAAACTTCTTAATGACCTGAGTTAGAAATACTTAAAAAAACTAAGGCAGTTATACTACTACTTGCCTTCTTCCAAAGTTTTGGCAAATTTCACATCACTATCAGCTCCTTGAAACTCATTAAAAAAAGGCCGAGCCTTAATTTCGTAGTTCACTCCTTTTTTGAGTTCAGGAATTACAATGCTGTTTTTTGTTGGTGTCCTCACATCAAAAATCAGCCATTCAGATTCCCCTTGAGATGAAGCTGTTGGCCTGTACAAAATTTTATATCCCTGAATATATTGGGATTGTTGGTCAACCTAACATTAAAGACAGAACACCCATATTAAATAGTAAATATATATATATAAATGCAACACCATGTCATCAAACATTATATATTTAATTTCTCATGGTTATGTTTTCAATATAGTGTGTAAGTGTGAGTATTCTACATCAGCTTTCAAGAGTAAAGTTATCAAATTACCTTGCAAGTAAAAAGAGCATACACAAATCTTATTAAATAATGTAAGATTGTAATAGGGCTTTACAATAGTTTCAGAAAGCCAGGCATTCATTTTAATTTTTCTACTAGTTGACCACATTAGTAGATTCAGAACAGAATTTAAAGGGAAGTTGCCTTCTCATATAAATGCAGAATTCAGCAAGTGGCAACACTTGGATGATCTTGGAAGCTAAGCAGGGATTCTGCCAATGAATCCCAGGTATATAGCCTCGCCTGGGCAATTGAAAAACAGAAGAGCAATGGCAGCTACTTATGTATTATTTCCAAGAAACCACTACGAGTTAAATGTGTCTTGAAGCAGATTTTGCTTTTATAAATCCAGAGCCATTCTTTGGGTAACTATGAACAAGTCAATATTCAACTGTGTCTCACATTAAGATAATAAAGGGGGAAGTATCAGCAATGCATCATTGCATTTTGGTATTCTTTGAGAACTGGCTTTCTATTGGCCTCTCCATGTTGTTGCTGTTATTATACTTACTGTCCAGTGAACTTCAATAGAAGAAGAAGAAAGAATTGTTGGATTATGGAGATGTAGGACAACATCACCCAGCTCCCTTTGTACTTGTTTGTGATCCACACCCTGATTTGTTGGTGGAACATCTGCAACAATTTTAACAAAATTATTACACATGTATCAAAAAGTGTTGAAAAACAAAATTGCATGTACTAGTAGCAGAATTTTTACATAATAATGTCTTTTAAATTGATTTTGTTAAATTGCATTGATTTTCGTTTCTAACAGATAAGAATTAAAACCAGAATTAAATTAGAAAGGAAATGAAAAGAAGGGGGAACAAAACAAAGAGCAGGCTACAATGTACATAGTTAGAACCAGTAGTGAAATCTATTCTTTTTCACCACTGGTTCTATGGGCGTGGCTTGGTGGGGGTTATGTGACTGAGTGGCCCTGGCCCA
>JANHFL010003834.1:25868-42130 GCA_032468155.1 Oxyrhabdium leporinum | reverse complement strand
CGTGGGAAGGCAGGCAGAGACACTGGTGACTAATTGCTTGGTAAACTTATATAGGCTGCTAAGCCTATGCTGGGGTGAGGAGGCAAGATGAATAGTGATTGGGCGAGCGGCGGGCGGGTGGGGTGAGCAGGGGGCGGGGTGAGCGGTGAGCGGGAAGGCAGGGGCGGGGGCAGCCAGAGGTGCTATTTGCCGGTTCTCTGAACCAATCAAAATTTTCCCTACTGGTTTGCCCGAACCGGTGCGAACCGGCTAGATTTCACCTCTGGTTAGAGCAAGTAATTTACAAGTATCCAACAAAGAAGAAGGATTGTACTATTTAGATCACAACAGTTTAATATGGTTTAAACAAGTAACACAGGTTGATTTGACTCTAATATTAAACTATTAAATAAGCAAACAAAATGGCTTGCATTGAATGTTCAAAAAAGCATAAGATATAGGCATACAATGTATGTATTATCAGACCGTATGAATAGTCTTCTAATTCCATAGTATTTAAAAGTTTTTCTATTATGTCTATTAAAATTATTTTAAAAATATTAAAATTGAAAATTCCCAAATATTTCAATAAATTAAAGCTTTACTATCAATAAACAAAGCAGGAAAAATCGATACAGAATTTTCTTTTAAACTATTCAGACAAAGTTTCATTATCACATAATTTTCACTTCCAATGTAACACTCAAAAACCTAAATTTCTTTAAGAAACTATGGCAAGAATTTAAAAATAAGAAAAATGTATGCATTAATTTTGATAAACTGGCCCTAGGTAGTTTACTTTTAGTCACCTTTTCTCAATTTCAGCCCCAAAATCTCATCAGTTGAACTTGAGAATTGAGGAATTAATATTGTAATTTGGTATAAAAATTGTCATATCTAAGTGTATGTACACATTTAAACATTAATATCATATACAACAAATAAATTGTAAATGAATTATAAACAGTTAAAAGTACCTAATTAGTGAATGCAAACAAAAAGAAAAACCCTTAACTTTCTTAATACGTACCCTATACAAGATATTCTGAATAGAGCTATGTGTGCTTTCAAATATGGGAATATAAAGATATCTAAATCATTAGGCAGGCAATATAAATCAAAGGAGCAGTACTAGAGTTGTCCTAATGTGTTTGACGTCACATAGAGATATTTCTTACATTGTATCTATTGCTTGGATTGTACTGCACTGTATTGCCTCATATTATCTTGACAATTGTACTTATACAAGCTCTGTTTTACTTTTATCAACATGTATTATGTGTTAGTGCTCCACAAGTTGTTCTATCTTCATAGTTTCTTCAGAAAGAAAAAAAAAACGTACATTTTTTACTTGCATTCTGTTATCTATGAGGATAAAAAAAGCTTTACTAAGGTTTCTCCAAATTGTATTAATTGATTAAAATTGAGTCATATGATTTCTTTATCAACCCCCAGTATAATTATATAATGACTATATTTTACAAACACACACACACACATTTTACCTTGGGTTTTCACTGGGTCAGATATCTGACTGGGATCACTAATTCCATAAGCATTGGCTGCACGAATGAGGAACAGATAAATGGCATTTGGTTTCAGTCCTTTTACTGCAAATGTTTCTGTTTTCACATTTTCTGCTACAGTTTGCCAGCTGCTACCAGCTGCATGGCTAAGAAGACAGAATATATAAACCAAACAGGTTGATGCATGCCTCTGATTTAACAGTCTTAAAAGAAACACAACTGGAACACATGAAAGGCATAATACCTGAAGGCATCTATTATATAAGAGGTTGGAGTTGCACCTGAATTCAAATTAGGTTTCCATGAGAGGGTTACTGTATTTCTTCTGACATCAGTAATTTCAGGTTTTGATGGTGCACTAGGAATTAAATTAGGGTCAGTAGGTCGTGGTGGCTGCACTGGAATGCCAAATTCTAGAAAATGAAAGCATTTATTACTAAGAGCTTGACCTAGAATTTATTGTAGTCACATCAATATATTGTTTTTATTACACAGAAACTATTGGCTTATATTTAAAGTTCTTTTCTGTTCTTATGAATCCTGATGAATTTACCTTGAACTTCAATGTAAGCACTCCATGATGCTTCACCGCTTGAGGTTGAGGCAATACATGTGTACCGACCAGAATCACCCAGCTGAAAATTAAACAAATTTTTGAAATAATAAGAGCTGAACCCAGGGTCTTTCCTGTCCTAGTCTACTACATTAATCAATATACCACATTGACTTTCTTCAGATTTATGTGCTACCTAATGAATAAGAGTTAAAATAAAGATGATATAATTTTTTTTTAGAAAAAAGGCACTCATATAAAGAACACACTACAAACTGAACAAAGAATGAGAGTGCAGATGAAACTATGGTGATAGAATATAGTTATATAACTATTCATAAATTTTAAAAACACACAGAGAGCAGCCTTTAGAACCTCAAGCCAAATTCCAAAGAAAAGTAAAACATATTTTTTAAAAAAAAGTTTTAAGCTACCTTTGCATATCGAATCTGTAGTGCTCCGGATTCCAGTTGCTTGATTCGAGAATCCTGAGTAGAGATAAGGACGCCATCTTTCCTCCAGAGGATTATGGGCATGACAGTGCCTGTAGCTATACAGTTGAGTATTAAAGTACCATCTACAGCTACAGTTTGATTGACAGGACCCTGACGAATGACAGGGGGAGGTCGGTCTACAATCACTGAGAGAAGAAAAAGAAGAAATTAAGTTCACAAGTGGAAGCACTTTTGAAATCATTTAAGCAACAGCAAAACTCCAAGGAAGATGCGTGGTTAAGAAATATGAGATATAAATAAATACATAAAATAAAATTACTTTGGGATTAAAATATAATGAAACATTATTTGATATCAAATCATTATTAACTTTTACTACTATTAAAATAATATTAGTAATAATATTTATGTTATTATAATAATATAAAAGCATATTTTACACTCTAAAACTAAGCACAAATACTTTGTAACTTTTCCTATTTTAGATAAAGAACTGAAAACATACATGCAATTCTTCTTATTTATTTACCTACTATAACAAAATATTATACCGTAATTGAAACATTATGCCATGCTATGGTACATGAAATCAGTATAACTTCTCTGAATCTGTTTGTTTGATAAGCAAAAATAATTAATTAGGCCAAAAGTTTGAAAGCTGTTAATTTCCAGATTTGCAAATACATTATTTAGCAGACAATCATATACATGTAGAATTATCAACTTTTACTTCCAAACTATTGCTACATTATTAGCAATTAAACATAAACTTACCATCAGTTACCTCTAAGTATGCTTTTGTTGTGATGCTGCCTGCAACATTTAAAGTCTGGCAGATATAATATCCAACATCAGATCTCTGGACATTTGTAATTGTAAGATCACCCGTCTGAGAGACTGAAAACCGGTTAGAAGACTGAGGAGGTTGGTACGAGAACAGTAAATTCTAGAATATAAAGTAGTATAAAAGTTGCAGGTATTGAATATATTAGTAGACACAAATATGGTAAGATTAGTTAACCTTGGCTGATCTTTAAAATAAAATAAGTCATCAGGAAAATACCAGGACTATAGGCTATATTGCAAGTTGATAAAACATCCCAGAAGAAAGCAATAGAAAATCTTTGATTGCACTATTGCCAAGTAGGTATGTCCTGTAGTCACCAGGGATCAACTTGACTTCAGAGAAACTTGTCTTTTCTTCATAAAATTTATATATTGCTATACAGAGTTGAAGCCTCTGGTATGAAACTTTGTGGCACTACTAAGGACCAGAGACTCTGTATCACTTTTTTTTTTTTTTTTATATATATATATATATATATATATATATTCTTTTTAGACAAATTGACAGAAGACATGGGTATATATGTACGATGAGTGTAGTATATTCAGAAATCCGAATAATTGATGCTAAAGACAAGTGTAAAGGAAACAACCTTTCTTTGGTTGCTGTAGAAAAATAGAACATGTTGGCTTGCTGATATAGCAAGACATTTATTATTTATGCATTCCAATATATACAATGTCCATACAGAAATACAGGAAAAAAATAGTATTGTATGTCTATAATCAGAATTCTTCTTCCATTTTCAATTATGTTGTACTAAAACTGTTGCACTGTTGAAAGAGAATAGTGAGACTGCTTTCCAATAGTCAATGAATATTTCTTTGCTGAATCATAAACAATTCTTTATGTAGATTGCTCAGGAATCTACAGATTAGTTTCCTCTTTAATAGGGATTCAGTCATAAGATTTGTTTCATATTGAAATTGGGTTCATACTTTTCTTCATTAATAATTTACATTATTTTACCTGGCTTCCTTCTCTTCGCCAAAATATTGCTGGTTGAGGGTTCCCAGTTGCTTCACACTGGAAAGTGACAGTTCTACCTAATGTAGCCACTTGATCTCGAGGTTTGACAACAAAATGTGGTGGCTCTGAGGAAGAAATGAAGTCAAACCACAATTATCCATTACTAACATGGTTTGATTAATTTTTAGCTGTTTCAGAAATTGACATCAAAGTTCCATATGGAAACTGAAATATGCAATTTGAACATACGTTGTTCTGGCTTGTTGCTGCTAGGCCACACTCAGGGTTATTTTATCAGAAACAAAGCAAGTGAAAAAATGACATACAACACAGTCAGCTTGGCTGTTTCTTTTTTGCTGTTTCTGTTGTATGTATGTCTTTAATTGCCTGCTTTGTTAAATTTTAAGAAAGATAACTCTTCTTTTTTCCCCCTCTCTAGCCATGTTAGTTTAAAGAGTTGCTGCTATCCTCAATAAGAAAAGCAGCTGAAAATGTAATGGAGCTTAATAAATGAAACCCAAACACACACAAATCTCTGGTTACAAAACTAGGGGGTGGGAGAAGGCTTCAGCAATGTAGAGCATTAATCAAACTTTAATGGAAATAAACAATAAAATGGGTTAGACATTTAAAAAGAAGGATGCCTCATATCTTGCAGGTTAGCTTCTAACGACTTTTCTTTTTATAATGAAGACTGTGTTCCACTTCAATAATGGTTCAATAACAAAGGATAGCTAAAACTAACATATTCTTGCTTGCTAGCTTATAAAATTTGATTAACATTATACTTTATAGCCTTTCTGCAGACTCCCCAAAATGTTTCCTATGAGGTTTTTTGCCAAAGGACGCGGACAATTTCTATCAATTAAAAAGCTTTTATAATAGGTTTGATTTTGATGTAGAAATGGATACCAAATATTTTTGAATTTAACTCAGAGACTTAGAAATGCTATATAAATTGTAGCCATTTAATTTGTGTGTGTGAGAGTGTGTGTAATTAGTGAAAAGGAATGAAATTAAAGCTATAGTGAAACAGACTAAATTGTTGATTTACTTAGTCAACAACTTCAAACAAAACTTGCATATAAATTAAGCAAATCTGAAACATCTGTTCATCTTCATATTATAAATACTGCCAGTATTGTCCAAACTGTTTTATTTATATAAATGGTCACTATGTGGAATGGTAAACAGAATGTCAAAAATTATGTTGGTTTCATTACGTTACGGCAGTTAAGTATATTAATGTAACTGAACTGGAATAGAGAAAAAAAATAAATAAAAAGTAGCATTTTAAAAATAATATGTTGTGCAGAGAGAGACAGAGTGAATAGTATTAAAATGAAATAAAAGGAAAGAAAAAGGAAAGAAAAAAAGTTAAAACTTTTTTCCATCTGAAAGAAATGCTTCAACTCTCTGCCCTTCCTTTTCTGTTGAGAATTACATCAACACTGTGTTCCATTAGAAGACCATACCCCAGAGTTATGTATGGCATCCAAGGCCTTAAACCTAGGTCTGATCTTGGGATTAATGTATTTATGAAGCTCCTAGGTTTTTCTTTCTTTGTCCATTTGGATGCTCTTTACTCTGGGCTGTTAAGTTTTGTTGTTAGTTTTAATTGTTTTAATGGTGTATTTTGATCACCTTGGTCACTCAGTTTTTGGGAGTGGACAGGCATAATAAATTTAAGCAAGAATAACAGAAATAATGACAATGAAAATAAGAAGAATGATAACAATTATAAGATTGATAGAACAAATTTCATCTTCCATCTCCTTCCTGGATTCTCTTGAAATTATTCCAAATATGGCAAAGTATGGGAAGTGCCACTACATTCAATCAAGTTTCATGCGTATGAGCATTACATTCAGCATTCAGCATGACACATGAAGGGCTCCAAAGGTGGCAAAATAGTGATTATAACTAGGTTTGGAAACTGAGCAGGGTCAGCTTGATGTCTGGATGGAAACTAGTCAGGGTTAAAGTTCATCTGAATAGTAAAAAACAAAACAAACTTCTTGGAAGAAATCTGTTACATCTATATTTTGTATTGCTGCCAATAATCTACACAAATGTATCATAGAAGCCAATAGAAGTCTAAGCCAACTTGAAACACTTCTTAATCTTACAAGAACGTCACAAGTAGTAATACTTTACAGTGACATATCAACATTATTTGTTTCTTTAGAATTTTAAGAGAACTGATTTTTTTTTTAAAAAAAATAGTCAACAATTTTTCCTAACAGCGTACAAATGCAAATCTCAAAGAACAGGAAAACAGCTGAAGATTTTTAAACGGTAGTTACATTATTTTATGTGATATACATAGTTTTTCAAGATTCATTAACATCATGCAATTAAACTATAATGTGAGCCACAAGTGAAGGTAAGCTGTTACATATTTCAAAGAGGCAACTTAAAAACTAACCAACCAACTAGTCAACTACCTGCTCTACCTTTCTTACAAAACTTCAATTTTATTATTTTTTTAAATGGTAGGTTTGTATTCTGAACCTTAGTGTTAAGGCAGACTGTGTGTGTGTGTGTGTGTGTGTGTATGCGCGCATGTGTACATGTATATGTGTACATATAAAAATATCACACCACTATAAATATTTAGATATCTGATATCAATCAGGAGTTTACTACAAATATAAGTTAGATCACCAACATGATATTACCAAAAATATCCTCAAAGTTATGTCAATATTACAGTAAGATCCCATAAGATATAAAAAGCCTGGTACAAATAACAAGCTACTTCTGGTTTTGTGTGATGTCTGATTTGAAGGACTTTAATGTAATAGAATTGAACAACATGGTTGAATGCCTACTCAATGAAAGAAGTTAAATTAATCTTTATAGATGGTTATCCAGTTTATATTTAAAAACATACAGCAATTTGAAACCCATCTCCTATTTCTAACTGTAGTGTGATTTATTTTCTCCTAAAATTTGAAAATTTTAATTCAGAGCTATTACTGTTAGTCTGCCTTTAGCTCTTCTTCCATTTTAACCTTATAATCTGCACTTTTACACATTTTTTTCCAAGAACGTTTTTGGTAGAGAACTTTATATTAGTTCCAACTTCTCCAGTTTGTGTCGTATCATTTTATGCATCATGGTAGATTTGTTTTGTTTCTCTAAGCAAAGGTCAAAAGAATGCAGATTTTTCTCCTGCAAATTATGAGAAAAGCAAATATAAACTTTTCTAGATTTTCAAAAAATAATCTAACAAAATCATTTTAGTAAAAGGGTAAACTTCTGAATTATAGCTCATTTTATCCACTATACAGAGTAGCTCAACTAAGGCAGAATTTAAATTGGGATAAGGTGGGGAAGAAGGAGGGGAAGACAGACTTATTTTGCAGATAAAAGTTGCATAAGAAACAGATTATAAATACTAAAATAATTAATAATAGTGATAAGGGTCTCCTCTCTGTTTCTCTCTCTCCTCTGAATCCTTTTAATGTGAGTTTAGCAATCTCTTGCTCAATTGTGCTATTACAATTTGCTGTCTCCAAACTGTCTACCTTAATATCTATAATAAAATATCTTGGGACATATAAACTTATGTCTGTTAATATTTATGCAAAGATTGTCCTGTTTGTCTTATACAGAGGGCATAAGAACATTGCTGGCAAATGAAAGCATGTATTACAGAATCTGTACATGCGTTATATGTAATCATGTACTAGTGAAAAAAAAATGTAAACGTGTGTCTAATCCTGTAGGTGTGGTGTTTGGAGCCTCTGATTGTACTGTTGATATAATTATGGGGGAAAGTACATGGAGGTTGTGTTTGTTCAGGGTTCGTTTGTATATTAGCATGTTTTTTTCCAAATAGATTTTGTTGTTATTGTTATTTAAGAATCTGCTTCAGATTGGATGGTTGTCTATTTCCATCTATGGGGATAATGCCTGAAAAAATGCAGTATCATGTTCAGTATGGGCTGTATCTTATTAATAGTACAGTTACAGAACACAGAGTAACAGAGTTGGAAGAGATCTTGGAGGTCTTCTAGTCCAGTGGTACCCAAACCCCCGTCCGTAGATCGCATGCCAGCAACCAGGCCACGCAAACAAGCAAAGCCCTATCTGTGGGATGCAGGTAGCATGCAAAACCTTATCCCTTCCAGTCTGTGGAAAAACCTCCCTTTTACTTCTCAAAAGATTGGGGGACCACTGTTCTAGTCCAATCCTTGCTCAAGTATGAGGACCTATTCCATTCCAGATAAATGGCTGTCCAATCTCTTCTTAAAAGCCTCCAGTGATGGAGCATCGCTACTTCTGTAGGCAAGCTATCCACTGATTAATTGTTCCCACTGACCTGAAATTTATCCTTAATTGTAGGTTGAATCTCTTTTTGTTAAGCTTCCATCAGTTGAATGAGCTGTGGGTGTTCTGCTGTAATATTTTGTGCTCTCTCTATTTCTTCCCTAAGAATTGATCTGACTTTACTAATTTGTCATTGGGTAGGTAGTTCCGTCTTCTAAATGCATCATATAATGCCAAGAGTTTAGCTCCTATGTCAATGTGATTGCATCATGATTTTTGACTGCAATAGGCTAACATAGAATCTCCTCTTATAGGATCTACAATAAGAAAGTTCATTTCTTTATGTCTTACTTGACTGTCTTAATATCCTATTAAGTCTTTTCACTGAGTTTATTAAAGGAATCTGTTGTTACCCATCACCATTTTCTGAATACTTTGATAGTATTGAAAAAGTATTAATATGAGTACTTTTACATGTTTTTCAAAAAGACTATATTGTTATTAGATTAGTTTAGCCATTTTTCCTGTTTTCAGTTGAAGTAACTGTCAATATGTGTGCTTAATAATATATTAACTTGAAAATTCCATAACTATCTGACAAATGTGATATGAAATGTATGCATATATACACGTTACTTGTTATAGCAAATGGTGAAGAAGGTGAATGAGTTTTTATCTCAATATTTTTAAGTTATTCATTCATCTTTTATACAACAAATTTTATTTATATGTAAACCTCATCACAATTAAGCTAATCTCTAACTTTTTTATTTAGGATTGTAATTTGAAATAAATACTATTCCTTATAAAATATATTGACTTAAATATATAGTTAAATAGTTTTGAAAATTGTATAGCTTGCATGTTATAATAAGGAAATTATTAGGATGAAAATCCTGTAGCCTTGCATCCTTGGAAAGCCATTGCAAATCAATGGGAAATAATTTAAGACTTGCTTCTAGGAGATAATAAATCAATGTTCGGAGTATCATCAGAAAGACTTTTCTAAGGGGTAAAAGTGGTTTCATTTAGTAAGAAGAAATGGAAAACTATTCATTTGTAAACATTTAAGTTATGTTCGAAGCCAACACAATAACCACCTTTTCTCACCAATTTGTTTCTGGATAAACTAGTAAATGAATCAACATAGTTAATCAAGTGAAGTCAGTGATTCTGGTTAGATTGCTCTTAATGATGCTGGTAAGTTAAATAATGCAAAAGATTTTTCATCTGTTGAAAAACAGAATCTGAAGAATAAAATGTATTTCTGGAAAAATAGAATGATTATTTTATATGTGGAATGTTTCATTATTCTTAAGAATTGGTGCATATTCAAAAATATGTGTATTTTGGGATTTGCTGAAGCAAAATAAAATCATACATATATTAAGTTAAAATTAAATAAGAACTTATAAATAAAAATAAGTAACAATGCAGTAATTAAAGTAAAATAAAAGTAAGCAAGCCATTACCTTAGATGCTTGCCACAAAAATTACCACACTTCATGCAGAATGTGCCTTTTGTGGTCTGTCCAGGCAGTACAAGTGAAGGTTGGAGGATGATTTGTTGGCAGATATGGAAAGGTATAGATAGAGAGGGGGAGAGATGATCCAGTCACAGGAATAACGGTGATTAGAAGATGGCCAATAAAATTTCAACTTACCAGATACAACTAAAACAAAAGAAAGGAAAGGAAAAACAAAAACATAAAACAAAGAATAAATCAACTCAAACATGAAAGGAAAGGAAATAAAATGAATGTGCTTTTCAATCACTCAAACTATTTTTTTTCAAAAGCGTGATATAAATAAACAATTAAATTCTAATTTATATACAAATACTTAAATATGCAAGATGTAATTTATAAAAATGCAACTTATCTGAAGAGAAATATTCAAGATTTATAAGAAACAGCACGAAATAGATGGCACTATAAAAACAGTTCTTAGCTTTAGAGAATGCTTACATTTAATGGCTAGGAAATATGAAGCATGAAAAATGAAGGACAGGCAAGAAACAAACTTTAGTGTGAAAGGTATCTATACTTCTAATAAACAAGTGATAAGATTCTATGCAGGTATCTCATAATTTTTAAATTTTATTTTAAAAATCTGATATACAAGAAAGAAGAAGCATGGTTCATTATATTATTATATATACAATATGAAAAATTTTCCCAATTTTTTAGCTGGTGTTGGCCTTCATTTGCATTGAATTCTTCCCCAAAACTAGGATCATTCTTATTTTTTTGTTAAACTATCTAGTTACATACAGTTCCTGAGCAGGTAAAAAGATTAGCAGAGGGGGGCAAACATTAGGCAATTTTCTTTAAAACTACAGTAATTCAGTAGTTTCTCTTTTCCCCTCCTCCCATTATTTTCCATTTGAAAACAGCTGGATTAAGTCCTCCAAATTTTAACATTTGCTATTTAAAATACAGATTAATAAACATTACAAAATAAATGTTAATTTAAATGCCAGTAAATTTTCTAATTTTCTTTATTCTGCCACTATTTACAAATAATTTAACAGATATCAGTAACTCTACTCTATTCAAATATATTTTCCCATTCAGAAATTCACATAATTCAGATACCTACAAAATAAAATTTTTAGACATTATCACAAAACCACTGTGGTCAAATATTTTGCTTTATGTTTATAACTATGCTTTATAATCCAATTTAAATCAAATGTAAAATAACAATAATAGAAAATATATAAATATAAAATAAAATAAAAACACTAAATGTATTGTACACATATGGGTATATATAATCATTACAATTCTGGATAAAATCTATCCATATGATGCATAGAGTTGCCACTAATTTGATAGACATACTTGATTTTTACAGAAATATATAAATAATTAAATGTCTCATAGTAATCTACTCATTATATCAGTGAAATAGCTAATAATTAATATATCTTTTGATTTATAAATGGTGAAAGCCAGTTCTAAAAAGAAAGATACTCTGAATATCTTTCAGGGATCTCATTTAGTTTTACCCTTTTAGGCAGAAAGTAAAACATAATTACTGTTGAACATGAGTTCATAATTAGCACATAAATACCTGCTGTAGGCTAGTCTATATAATATACCTTGAAAAGTGTGATAATATTTCACGTACTAAAATTAGTTAAGAGAAACAAGATTTCTGTTAAAGCAAACAAATAATCCACACCACTGAAGAAATGCATAGTACTGAATGGATATTTAGGACAGTAAGTGTCATTTGTTTATAAACTTGAAAGAATTTGTGATGTTGTTACAAGTCTAGTTTCTAATCTGTAAAATAAGGAATTTAAATCCACATACTACTATAAAATAAATGACACAATAGAATTTATACATTTTTAACAGTATATTTAGCAAATTGCACCCAAAAGGTGATTAATTTTTGATAGTAAGTTAAAAAAATAATGATACCAAAAATACACATTTATATGGAAATAAATCAGGATTACAAAAACGTATCTATTTTTGCTTTGAAGACATTGCCTTGAATATTTTAGTCATCTTTTGAATGGTCACAAAGATTTAAAAAAGACTAAGTTTTATCACTAATATTCAATGTCTTATGGAGGTTTAAATTTTCCCATTCCAACTCAAGATTATGAAAAGCATACATAGATCTATGAATTATGCTTAGCATGGAGACATTTAAAGCAGTGAGAATGTATTGCTTTATCATGTTCTTTGCCACTGTCAGTGAGTCAGAGAAATACGCTCCAGCCTTTGGCGATCAAAAGAAATCTGACTCATCTAATCTCTAAACAGTTCTCCAAAGTCAAGATGATCTTCAGCTGTATACTACTTCATATTCATTTTATGATGTTTGCTTACTGCTACTAAATTAAATGTATAAGTATGCTAAATATTTGCAGAATAGCAATTCTCTATAGTCAAGTCAAGAACTTCTACAATAAGGCTCTTCTCTGGTAGAATAATCTATCCAGACAATCCAATTTGAGAAATGGTGTGCCTTCATAAGCTCCTCTCCCTGGTCCCTGAGTAGAGCAAACCCAATAAAACCAGGCAATTAATAAAGGACCAGAATAAAAATATACAACACAATATAATTATTGTGAAAGCTGTTTAATATAGCTCTTTTAGCTTATTGTTCAGAAGTAATGTGTTTGGCATGCATTTAAAACATTTTTAAAATTGTTTAATGCTAATGGTTAAACAATTTTAATAGTTATTCTTATCTTTTATACCAGAGAACGGTGTAGAATAAAATTAATAAAACACATCTACAAATATTATCTTCCCACAAACTTGATGGAAACTTAATAAGTTTAAGGTTTTGATTCCTACAATATTGATCTCAGTGCTCCAGAAGTTCACTTGGCCCCTTTATGTCTGATGTTTCTCTAAGAACTGTAAACAAAGTTTTTCAGCAGGTTTTTCAAGTCCAAATAAATTACAGATCACATTACAAGATATTACCCGTTTTACCTCACCTCTCACCATTCACCTGGGTCTAACCAGTTAGTATCCAGACTTGAAGAAATCTAAATGATTTTACCTTCAACCTAATTGGACAGTCTGCAGACGTCTCCCCCTCCCACTTTTCCCAAAGGCTCTGGATTGTTCTAAAAGGGGATATATTCCTGAAATTCAGATGAAGTAAGAGTGAAAAATAACACACATGGCACCCTTATGGCAAGAGATACTCTTTGCTTTTGATCTTATGCTAGCATGGCTGTTTTCATCTGCTTTTATTTTTTAGTTGCATTGAGGACAATGGATTGGTAACTGGGAAGAGGCCCCACAGGTGGAATCATGTCAAAAGCCCAGGTCATGTTTATTTAGAAGCCTTTATGGATCATAGTAAAGTTTTTGTATGCTCAGTTGAAGATGTCAATGGAACGCTTGAATCATAAGCAGTTACAAAAATACACAGAACAGATAGAAGACAAAACCTAGATAAAGCAGAAGCTTTTTCTTCATAGATTAATCTGATAATTGGCATCATAGATCAAGATCACTGGTCATCTTTCATCACTGATGACAGAACTGCTCACTAGATTGTCAGGAAAATTCCTAAGCATCTTTTGAAAAGCTCCATGATCCGTCAGATGCTTGAAGTGAATCAAATGTGTACTTTGCCTTTGCAAGCTGCAAGATATTCACAATCTGAAGTTCTACCGGGAAGGGATTTGACTGTGGAAAAAATCAGATGTCAGCAGTGGTGGAATCTAAATTTTACCACCACCCGTTCTATGGGCATGGCTTGGTGGGTGTGGCTTGGTGGGGGGGGTCATGTGACTGAGTGGGTGTGGCCACCTCAATGTCACTCATGACAAGGTGGGATGGCACCAGGCAGGCTTCTGTGCATGCGCATGATGAGGCTTCCATGCATGTGCATGGCTTCAGCCGCTCGGTGAGGCTTCCGCACATGCTTCAGCCATGCAGCGAGGCTCAACAGCAGCCTTTCGGGGCCTGCTCCGCTCCATTTCTGCTCTCCAGGGCAGCGGCTGCTTCTCTCTGCGGTGCTGCTGCTCTTCCTGGGAGAGTGTCTTGTGCAATTTAGCAGCTGTGAGCTGCCACTTTCCTCCAAGTCCTATCCGGAAAGTGCTGCAGCACAGAGAAGCAGCAGCGCTATTAAATGCTGTTTCTCTCAGCCACAGCACTTTCCAAATGGGACTTAGAGGACCCAAAGTGGCGGCTCATGGCTGCTAAATTACACAAGACACTCTCCCAGCAAGAGCAGCAGATTTCGACCCGGAGACCACATGGAGCATCTCCGCGAGCGACTCAGGCTCGACAAGGGATGGAAGAAGCGGCTGTAAAATCTCCACAGCGCTTTCCGGATGGATTTTCTTAAAGGTGAGAAGAACCAACCGGTTTGTTCCCAAACCGCTTCGACAATCCTGCGCCCACGCCACCCCCACCCCCATGGCTCTTCAGCATAGCGTGGCATGCTGCAGGCTGAATAAATTGCTTCGGCCTGGGGGGACCATAGTTTGAGGCCAAAGAGAAGTGGCGGCATGTGGGTGGAGGGTCCCAATGGAGCAAGGCCAGAGCCGGGGAATGGCGCATTCCCCACCCCGGCCTAGGCAAAGGGTGATTGGGTGGAGGCTCTGGAGCAAGGCCAGTCGGGGAATTATGCTTTCCCGGACCCCGACCTGAGGCAAAGGGTAAGTGGGTGGCATGCTTACCTTTGGTGAACAAAGCAAGCGAGGCGCAGAGCAGAGGCGAGACGCAGCACAGAGATTAGCTGGGCCGCAGGGCAAAGGCGAGATATATAGGGTGGGGTGGAGCGGGGCAAGTGGTGAGCGGGCAAGCTGGCGAGTGAGTAGGTAGAGCTAGCCAGAGGTAGTATTTGCTGGTTCGCTGAACTACTCAAAATTTCCACCACTGGTATGCCCGAACCAGCTAGTTTTCAACTCTGGATGTCAGTATCCTCAATTATCAGATCACATCTCATGTTTCTAAAACCAGATTTAGTATGGTGTGACTCAAAGCCAACATTGCCTCTGACACGCTCATAGTTACTATGAAGGCAAAGCCATTTCAAACTATTCTACACACTGAAGCAAGGGGGCAAGGAAACTTTTGATAATTGCTGCTTGATAATAGATGGGCACAACCGCTGTGCAGCCCATACTTACATCCAAATTCCTGATTGTTAATTCTATTAGGCAGTGGAATAGTTTGCCTCCTGAACTGGAAGTTTCATCCCTGGAAGTTTTTAAGCAAATATCCGTAATCCATTTGTTTATAATGGAATGAGATTCTGCCTTGAGTAGGGGATGGACCAGAAGACCACAGAGGATCCTTCCAATGCTATGTATCAGATATTGGTTATTGAACCTTCCAACTACCTCAACTTTCTTTTGGAATTTTCAAGAGTACCAGCTTATAGCACACAGATACAATTTTACTTCTGTTACTGAAAAGAAAGCATCATGGCTCTAGGCCATGGTGCTTTTGACAAAAGTTATATTTTATCATGATAAACTAAAAATAACAACAGTTGTCCATTAATAATTCTGTGACTTGGATATAGGGACTTTTGTTTAATTAAGAGTAGATTGTACCTGGAATCTACAGCTGAATGGTTATGTTTTAACGTTTTTTGCTAAGATCTTGTCTTGATCAAGGTAAAGGGGGAAAGTGTGGCAAGTCACAAAGCTTTCCCAAAGGTCAGATCTAAATAAAACTTTGCAAGTATTTGAAGAGTTTTGATTTCAAACATGTTTAATACCGTTATATACTACACAAGACCATATAAGTGCAATACCCCTAGTCTTTGTTAATGACCATAATTGAGACTAGTAATTCAATCATTAAGCAAAGCAGTTGTTAAGTGAGACATCCTGTGACCACCCTTCTTAACAACTGCAGTTCCAACAGTCTGCTGTTGTATTGATTAAGCAAATCACCTCTGGTTGTTAAGTGATGCTACCATGTCTTGTGACCTCCTGCCAACTTCCATTTTAAATTTGCTCGTCAGTAGCTGACTATGAATCTACAGATCTACAGAGGATGCTATAGCCATCACTCTTCCCACTGCTCTGACTCATTTGGACCGGGGGCGGGCTAGATGAAGATGTTTTTTATCGATTTTAGCTCTGCATTTAACACAATACTTCCACATAGACTAGTGTCTAAACTTATGGATCTTGGACTTTCTTATTC
>JANHFL010003834.1:0-20771 GCA_032468155.1 Oxyrhabdium leporinum | reverse complement strand
TATTTGCAGAAATTCTAATATTTTAATTACATTCTCATCTGTAGGGATCTCTTTGTTTTTCCACTGTTGTATAAACAATTTCCACCCAGTCACATGATCAAGCCACGCCCACCAAGCCACGCCCACAGAACATTCCACAGTAGTGGAAAATCTTAGATTTCACCACTGATGGGAAGTGTTTCTAGGAAAATATATGTTAGAAGGAGATGTTACCTGCATGTGCATGCCTATCTAGAAATGCATAATAACGTTAAGGACCGCTCTAATAAATTGGATCCCTGGCCTGTCCAGTACAGCATTCTGTTCTTACAATAGCCAACTAATTGCATAAGGAACTAAGTCACATCTTGTTGGTACCTTCTTAACTCTAGCACATGTGGACATCATGCAGACTCATACCTCCTTAAGTCTATAGCATGTGGTCATAATGCAAACTTAGGGAAAGACAACTCTTTTAAGGAGGTACTGACAGATGTGATAAATATACTTCCTTCTGCTCCAAGGTACTTTTCTTCTTTTGATGTGAAAGACTGCACATCCCTAATATATTATTCCTACATCTTTGAATTATAATGTCCACTTTGCTCTAGGTAATTGAACTCCTGGAAAGTAATATATACAGTCTGGGATAATCAGCACTGTCATATGTAAGTTCAGCCTTTCCGGTACAGTTCTTAGCTGAAATATGAGATTTATTTCTCATAATCATCTGTATTTTGTAGTTTTAAAGCTAAACTATTTATAGCCTTATGTATAGATATATTTCTTATGGTTTCTGTTTGAAGAAATTGAATGAAGACATACACAACATGTTTGATGAAGACATACACAACATGTTTTAGTTATTCTTATTTTTTGCAGTTGTTATAATATTTATCAGGATAAAATTAAACTTATTTATTATTGAGGAGAGGGTACATGATTTTTCTCTGAAAGTTCAGGGCAGGATGCACAGGAATCCAGTTGTAATATTGCAACATGTTCTGTATGGGACTGCTGTTGAGGCATATTCGAAAGCTTCAGCTGGTTCAAAATACAATGGCACAGGCAAATTTTGAATACATTGCAGTATGTCCACTGGCTTCCAGTAGACCACTCATATTGTTCACTTATAGACCTATGTGGCATAGAACTGGGTTACTTGCGGGACTAATTTCTTGCAGGACTGGTTTCTCCCTTAGTCTCTACATCTGGCAGAAAGACCATACTTGGGCACTGTAGTTTAATAGTGGAATTAGCTATAATTCTTAAACAAAAAAATATCTTTACCAAGAACAGTTAGTTCTGCTACTTCACTTTCTCTTTCTCCAACCATATTTGTTCCAACACAGACATATTTCCCTGCATCATTTTTTCTGGTATAGGTAATCATCAGCTTCCCTCCTCTGATCTAAAATAAAAATGATAAGTATTAATAATGCCTTCATAAAACATGAGCAAACAAATTAAAATATTTCCATACAACATAATTACAAAGCTAAACTAAATTATAAAAGAAAATGTATTTTCTTTAAAAATCTGACAGTTTATTTCAATGGACAGTACAATTTTTAAAAATATTGATTTAAAAATAAATGTACATGTGTGGGAGGTTTTTTTCAAATGTGTGATAATAGATTTTGATGATCAAGCTGTGAAATTCAAATAATTATTATTTTTTGTTTCTTATATAATATGACAAATAGTCAGATATTTTCAATTTAGGGGTTATAGATAAAGATGTCCTGAATTTATGTGTCACTGAAGGTGATACTTCTATATAGTTTCTTGGCATGTTATGAAGCTGGATTGCCATCATGTTCTTTCAGTTTGTTTTCTCTCTGTCTATTTTGGGATTTTTCTGGCAATATCCCAAACAAAAAGAAATGTACTCTGAATTGGTTTTAGCTTTTTTTGTTAAACTAAGGTTGGTTAGGTGCTACTAACCAGGTGATTTTCAGCTTCAAAAGTCTATATAGGAAAATGTTTCTCTAAATAGTCAATGTTCTTTAGAAATATTATGGAATACTATGGAATAAATTCATCAGAATGTCTGTAGTAATTCTATGAGCATTCTATGAAGCCAGTTTATCTTCTATAATGAGCAAAAATAAATCAATCTTACAATATCTGAAAATATATTCCAAATGCTGTTATAATTTCCAGTTATTGGTAAATATACTAACAGTACCACTGACAGATCAAGATATGAGAGTGAATTTGTCAATTAAAAGCAAGTTATAACAAAATGACAGATTTTTCTCTGTTTGATGGGAATATTTAAGCATAGCAAACCAAAACAGAAGTAATATAAATATATCAATGGTTAACAAATCATATACGCTTCTCCAGACCTGTTATGAAAAATTTATGAATCATAATCATTAAATGTGTTTATGTTCAAAAGTGTTTTGCCTCCTAATAGCAAATGTTGAAGAAAAATACTTTCCTACTCTATTTGTACAATTTTGTTTAACGAGTTATTTACTTGCTTTCATATTTCTGAATTTTTGCCTGACTTTGCTAATATAATCAAGATTTCACATGGGTGCTACTGATACATAGAAAGACTGAATGACATTGACCTCAAAAGATGATTATTTGTTTAATTTATCTATTAAACAAAGCAATCTCGCTTATGATTTGCCTATATGAACAAGAAATCACTGTTACACTAGTCATTCTTAGGATAATCAGTTAATGGCCTTTTGGTTTTAATATATTCTGCTTCTTCGTTAGTCTATTAAATTATGAAAATACTGTATAAGTGATTTCATAATAGATATAATTATGTTAGGAATTGCCTTTTCTCATATAATAATATTAAGCAGACACATAAAGTTTAATGTAATTTTTAAGGGTGATTTTTTTAGAATGTGTTTTCATTGTTTGAATATCTGCACAATAAAATGCATTTGGAACTGAATTAAGTGGAAAAGACTTCAATTCCAAATGCATTTTATGAGAAAGGACATACAAAACATACATTGCAAAGATGAAATGCACATGATCTATTAAGTGTCATATTGCACTTTACACAATTATTGAATTACTTATTGTTTGTGGGACAATACACACTCTTATATAAAAATGTATGATACAATGTATCCTTGTAAAATCTTATGACATATATAAAATAATATATTTCAAATCATTTATCAGTTTAAAAGTTGATTCACAAAACAGCAATTCAGATTTATACTAGGCGACAAATCTTTGCCTAAAATGGAATCTGTCATCCTCTAGCTTATGAATCATTATCAGGTGGAAAGGAGACAAGTTGAGGCAAATACTAGACTTGATGTTTCAGAGTAACTTCTAATATTGCTGCTCATAATTGTATTCCTGCAGTCATGGGAATTCAATTCAGAGAAATATTGCAGCTGCTTAACTTACAGAATTCCATCAGTTTCGTATCAAACTTAGAGGACAGAAAAATTGAGATTTCCCAATTGTACTGTGAGGAGTATATTTGAAGGTTGTTGCTCCTGACTAGTCTGGGTCTTATGATCATAGCCAAAGAATACGTTTGTTTCAGTGTTAACTGGAAACCTTCCTCATTTAATGGGAATGCAGTACAGGCTATTATATATTCCATTACAGTTCTATCTTATAGGCCCTATGTCCTGTCTTCAAGCTCTCTTGCCTCTTTGGAAATCTTAATTCCTTATCTTTTTGTTCTCTGTTATTTGCTAGTAAGAAAACCTTGCTTATCTTCACTGGACCAGAGCTTTGCTTTCTAATTGCAGTATCAGTGGCTCTACCAATTTGTGATCTTACACTGTTAACAACTTGGCTAAAGCGTTGATAGCCACAACATTAAAATAATCTCTGTCTTGTAAAACATTATTCAGAGTCATAGATCAATGCTTGGGGCTTGCAAGAAAGCCAGAGGAATTTGATTAGCTAGATGAAAAAAATATTTCACATGGAACTATCCAATATAGCTAAGCACAGGACCATTGAAACCAGCTGAAATATGTTTTCTTGCAGAAACTTTTCCTTGCTTAAACAAACAAACAAAATCAGAAAAGTATTCTGTGCAAATTAAAGCTAACTGGCAATCATGAGGGTCAGTTCTCCACATGTAGATGATCTATTTGTAGACATCTTCAAAAGCTGAGAAACAGAGATGCTACCAGAGATTACTCACTGAAAATGATGGGAAGGGCTTTCCTATGCTTAGTAAGATACTGAAGAAGGAATCCTGCTCTAAATATTTATACCTAACTCATCCAATTGTATCCCAAAGGTTACAAAAGGCACAGGTTAATGTACTTAAGTTTCTCAGGTGGACTTCAATTGCTATAATTAAAGTAATATAATAATTAAGATAATTATGTGTCTGAAAATAATGAATCATTTAAAATTTAATCTAATCAAAATTAATTTTAAAGAATATCACTACATAAAAATTCATTTAATATATTTCTTCAAATTGAAATATTCTGTAACACCATATTAACTCTCTCTTAAAGACTTTAGTGCAAAAAAATATATATGACATTCTTATGCCTGTCTGTCTTCCATTAACTTCTTAAAATTGCTTCCACTTGCAAATGAAACTATGTCAGCTTGCTTACCAAATCCGCAAACCATATATATTGTGACAGAAAGCATACACTTTTTTGGCTTCTTTTGAAAAGGAGACTTGGATAGTGTCCAACATATTGTATGTCAGTTTGCTGCTTTTTATATGCTTACTATCTGTATGTGGCACAGTTCCAAAAAAAGGTTATTTAACTACTCTGTAGAAGAAACCAGATACTTGAAATATACATTATTTTAGAAGTGCTTTGCTTCAATTAAATTTTTAATATGACCAGAAGCCATATAGGCATTTATGAAGTGCAAAGTTATTAAGGAAAAATATGAAATAAGCAAAATGTAAAATTACAGGCCTGGGAAAAAATAACAACAACAAGGCTAGGATTATATACACCTGAAGATTTTTCTTTAAAAAAAAATTCAGGGCTATAATCTGGTAAAATCTATTACTGATCTTTAGATTACAGATCTGTATTGAATTAATATATAACTTTCAAATTTATTTTAATAGTTTAATTTTAACAAAGATGATTGATAAATTTAATTATTTTCGCTATTTGGCACTTGGTTATTTTAAAGAAGCGTTGTACTCTTTCTCCTATACATTCCAAAAACACTGATTGTGTCTCTGTGAATTTAGCTAAACACTACTTTTTAGCATCTTTCCATTTCCCATCATCCAGTCAGAACTGAAGAAGCTTCTTGTATGAGAAGCAAAATGTCTTCAAAGAAAAACAAGAAAATCCATTTGCCTCTTGAAAAAGCACCTTTGAGATGACATTCCCAAATGGAAAGAAAATGAAACAAAACAGCAAATATTGTGTTTTAACTGCTGTAAAAGTTTTTTAAAATTGTCATTTTTAAAAAAAAAAAAGAACATAACACATACAGAAAAGTAAACAGTAAATACATTATTTCTGTCAATACACTTGTTTCTCTTTGCAAAAGAAGATTCAGGAATATTGTTCCATCAGCTCTTTAATCATTTGAGGTAAAAAGGTTTCAAAGGCCAAAGAAAATCAGTAATATTAAATCATTTTAGCTTATGACTCTTAGCATCTATTTGCAAAATATAAACAACTAAAAATAGCATATTTCATAGATTTTTAAGCAACTATTACATTATTTTCATAATCTGTTAATTTTTACTACATAAATCTTGTAAATTATAAATACATGGTAATCACATAGAAATCACCCTTGAACCTCAAAACTTGATGAATTATAAAAATCATAAAAATCATAAAATTATAAAGAATAAAAATTATAAAAAGAATGTCATATCTGTTGCAAAATGAAATAATGTAATAAACAGAACATTCATGTTTATTTAAATCTTATTGAAGAATGAAATTGCACATAGTCCTTATTAGCCACAATAAGAGCCAGAAACTTCATCACTAGGGGCATGATCATTAAGTCATATGACCCTACTAATTTACATTCTGGCTGTAGTCATTAAGTAAATCACCAAGTATTATTAAATGCACTGTCGATTTCCCCATTGACTTTACTTATCAACAGCTGGCAGTGAAATTTGGAAATGGTGATTACATGAACGAGGAAGGCTCCAAGTCAGTAATTTTATTATCTACTGCCTATATTACAAAAATCTCCCCAGACTGCTTACGTCTCTTGGGAAAAAAACATATAGATTTCTATGGAACTTGGTTGATTTACCAGGGTTATGCCTCTTTCAGTTTGTTCAAGGAGTCAAAGCTAGTTCCCTGCTTGCCACCCCGCCACCCCAATTGGCTGGAAGTTTCCCAACAAATTGATTTTTATCTTTCACTGAATAAAAGATAAAATGAATTAATGAAAAGAATGAAACAGGGAATGGAAGTAGATAAACGAACACAATAATACTGGTATTATTGGAGAAGGAAGGACATAAATTTTTGGAATGCTTATTATTGTAAACGTTCTGTAACTAGCATGATACCAAGGGTCCACAACCTTCAATTCAGAGGTGGGATTCAGTCAGTTCGGATGAACCGGTTAAATTTTTGCGCAGTTCAGAGAACTGGCTAATTGCACACTGGGTGGTCCCTCCCAGTCATTCCTTATCTCACCTCAGCCATCTAGGCCGCTCGCCTAGTCATGCCCGCAGCACAGCTGCTGCTGCTCTCTGGTTCTCTTGCTTGCCTCTACCACATGGCCCTGGTGAGCCTTCACTCCTCGTCCTGCTGCCTCTCACATGGTCCCCGCAGCCCAGCCTGCTTGCCTGCCTTCCCTGCAGCCTTCCACAGGGTCCCCATTGCCCAGCCTGCTTGCCTACCTTCCCTGAAGCCTCCCACGTGGTCCCCACAGCCCCGCCTGCTTGCCTGCCCTCTCCTCTGCCTCCCACGTGGTGTCTGTGGCCGAGCCCGCTTGCCTGCCTTCCCTGCTGCCTCCAATGCAGTGCCCACGGCCCAGCCTGCTTGCCTGCCGCCGCCACCTCATTGCTTGCCCACTGGCAAACAATGAATGCTGCAGAGACAGGACGATTTGCTACGTACCATTCCCAAGCCCCTTCCCCTTCCCCTTGGGCTGACAAAATAAAAGCCCATCTAAAGATTGAGACTGTCTGCCGAGCCTTCCTGGAGCATGCTGGCAAAAGGAGGCTAGGGAGAAAAAATGGGCCAATGGAAATGCCCCGTTTTCCGCCTCCATTGGGCTGTCTGCGCTGTGCTGGAGGCGGAAAATGGGGCACTTTCATCGGCTTATCTCTTTCTTTCCCCTAGCCTGCTTTTGCCAGCATGCGCCAGGCAGGCTTGGCAGGCAGTTGCAATCTTTAAATGGGTTTTTATTTTGTCAACCCAAGGGGGGGAAGGAGCTCAGAATGGTACGTAGGAAATCATCCTGTTTCTGCAGCATCGACCCGCCTGCATCACCCCACCTTGCCATGAGTGACGCCGAATTGGCCATGCCCACTCAGTCACATGACCCCCCCAGCCACGCCCACCCAACCAGTCACTAGGAAGAACCCATTGTTAAATTACTTGAATCCCACCACTGCTTCAATTAACTTTATTCTGCTTTCTGGAGAATTTTATTTATTTATTTTTGAAGAAAGAAGAATATAATATAGGACTGTAAAGGCCATTTATCATTATTTTATTTATTTTTAATTAAAACTGGTAGAATCAGATGTAGCTGATCCAACAACCTTACATATCAATATAAATGAAAATATAACAGCAAGTTTACTTATCGTTGAGGAATTGTAGCACTCTGCCAACACAAAAAATATTTCAAATGAATTAGCATGTAATTCCACCTTTTATTTTTCATATACAGGGTGGCAATTCATGTTTGCACAATAGGGCAAATAATACATGGCTAAATAAGCAACTATATTTTAGTTCTTGTAGTTGTTTTCAAAGGAAAAAGCTTACTGTAATTCTTTCATCTCTATCATCCAAAGGAGATCCATCCTTTTTCCATGAAATTGTAGGTTCAGGATGGCCTCGAGGAGGTTGGCATTCCATCACAGCTGGCTCACCTACTGCTACCATAACATCTGAAGGGTTTTGCCTGAAGTCATCTCGCAGTACTGAAAAGACAAATAGAAAGAGGAGGGGGAACACGAGAGAATAAATTAAAAAATAGTTATTAATCAGCAATGTGTAAGCACTTCAAGTATTTGCAATGTAAAAAATGTAGCATTGGTGTTAGATTTAGATTTTGAGTTGCACCAGGACTGAATTGCATTGTGGCATTACAATAAACACATTATTTTAATCTCTGCAGTCCACTGCTTCTCTTATAGAGATATGGTTTTAAAAAAGAACCCTAATGGAATGCCACTTTTCTAAATGTTTTCAGTGACCACACAGTAGAGCTGGGAAATGCTGAGAAACCATTTTCTCAGAAAGTGACTCAAAACATGCAAGAGTGCTCAAGGAGCGCTTGGCTGCAAGTAAGAATTATGCATTCAAGAATTATGCATTTATAGCAAAAAGCTTTCGTCAGCAGTGGTATGAATTTAACAGGGATTGTTTTTTTAAAACATACAACTATTTGATTAAATACAAAGCACTGAAAAGCCTGAATGCTTTACAATATCAGGTTCAGAAAGCTCCAAAATATTGGTTAGATACTTTGTATTATTATTACTGTTTTATTTTTTTCTCTGTAACATTCTAATATTTTTTCTTCCATGCAATTGTTTACGATTCTCAGAATACAATCACCTTAATTAACCAAGAGAGAAACTAATGAAGTGCAAATAAAAATAAAACACAATCAGAATTGTATAAGAGTTCTTGCTATTTGCACTAAATTTAATGTGGATTTTAATAAGAGTATCTTTTGTTATGGTCACTGTCATGATACTAGCTGTTTCATTGTTGTGTGATAAAATACATTAAACATCCCAAAAGTATGATGAATTTTAAATTTAAATTTATTCAAGTTTCTATTTAAGATTTCCACCCACTATTTCTACTAAAAGACAGATCTATGGGGTAACCAGAATCCATAACTAAATATAGTTATTTCTCTGAAAATTAGCATACAATTTCATTATATAGTAATGAAATCAGATTCATGATTTTTTCCCCTTCATTTTGTCCTTTATTTATGAATATTCTGTTGAGACAGAATAACATACCAATAATTAGTAAAAAAAAAACCACTTTTTACAATTAGGCAATATCTCCTAATGTTTTAGGAGAACATAAAAAGTAGATGCAACCCAATATTTTTTTTCCATATAATGTGAGTTCTTTGGTTAAAACATCACATACCAAATAACCACCAGTATGCAATTCATTCAAAATTACACCAAGAAAATAACAAAAAAAATCATGTAATTATTTTTATAGTTGTAAGAAATATAAGTAGCATGTAATTGTAAATTTAACTTTTTCTTCGAGAAAGCCATTTTTCTTTTAGTTTTTCTATCAATTCATTCTAAAATGTAAGCTGAACATACACTAAAGTTTTAAATTCATATTTAGTAAAATGTCTACCATATTTCTTAAAACTTGAAATATAAAAATCAATATTAGTTTTTAGTGTACATAACCAGTAATGCCCCTTTATAGGATGTTTAGCCACACTGCCAGCTGGGTTGCCCTAGCTGGTGAAATTTGTTTCCCTTTCATACCAGATATTCTTAATTTTCACAAACTGAAGAAAGAGATGGGAAAGGCAATATATTTTGATTTTTATATGTTTGATCTCTTTTTGATATTTATAAGGCACAAAGCAACATATCATTTTATGGGGGAAATGTTATATGTATTTTTCTGATCTTTTTCTGATCTTTTGTGTGTGTGTGTGTACCATGTTTCCCCAAAAATAAGTCCGGGTCTTATATTTTTTTTGACCGCCCAAAAAAAGCACCACGTCTTAATATCAGGGAGGTCTTATATTTTTCCCAATTTTTTCCCAGTACTGGGAAGGGTGGGGGCGGTGAGCTGCTCCTCCCACTTAGAGTATCCATGGCCTCACTAAACAGCTGATCTGTGTACTTTCAGAGCCTGAAGGTCCTTCGCAAAACAGCTGATCTGAGCCTGTATGTCTTCGCTAAACAGCATTTTCCTGCCGAGCCTTCAGTGTTGCAATCCTGGGATATGCTGAAGGCTTGGGGGGGGGGAGCCTTACGGTAGAAGCAAAGTGGAGTCTGTCCCTTCCAAGCAATCAAATGTATGTGCATGTGTGTGAGAGAAAGAGAAACAACAGAGGGGAGTAACAAGAATTGGAGGCAACACTGTTTGAAAGGGTTTCCTCTCCACCATTTCTCTTTCTCTCTGTCTCTGTCTCTCTCTCTCACACACACACAAAGACATTTGTTGAGAAACAACAGAGGGCAGGCAACTAGGTAAGGGGACTGACCCTCCCCTGCTTCCAGCTGAGCACCTGCTCAGGGTGGCGCCCTGAGGCCCGGCACCTGTATGGGTGACTCCCACCTGGCCAATGCAACAAATGGGCTCCCTCGTAGTGCCTCTCCCACGTGAAGCAGCGGCCAGTGCGGGCTCCATCTGTGCCACCATGAAGTGTGATTGGCATGGCCGGTTCTTGCCCACAGCGTTCGTGGCCAGGTCAGAGCCTCCTCCAGCCAAGATCAGGCCACACTTGGTGAGCTGGAGGCGCCGCGCACATGCAGCCTCCACCTAGGAGAAGCAGAGTGTGCTGGAGCCCAAACGCTGAGCCTCGTCAGCTTTGGAAACCAGGGATCTTGCAGGCATACTGGCCATGTAAAGGCTGTCCAAATCCCTGGGTTGTTTGCAACTCAACCGAGCCATGCAGCCATCCGCCTCAAACCAAGCAGCGTGGAGGCTTTGGAATGATGCTCGGGATGGCCAAAAATACTCCCCCCAAGCCTTCAGCGTATCCCAGGATTGCAATGCTGAAGGCTCAGCAGGAAAATGGGGAGGGTTTCTCTCCCCCCCCATCCTTTTCTCAGTCTGTGCTGAGCTTAAGAAAATGCTGAAGGCTTGGGGGGGGGAGTCTTACAAATTACAGTTGAAAGGAAACAGATACCAGTAACTTTTCTGATTGAACATATGCAATAATGTGTTAATAAAATTCAAAATAAGCAAACATTCCTTTTATATCATAGCAGCTACTGCACCATACCTATTCTTGATTCATTAGGATAACTCAAGTTCTTCTGCTCTACAATATGGGATGAAGACAGCAGCTCTCATTACAGAAAGTGGAGCATTAAATATTTTAAATATCAATACTCACAAATGTAAATATTTCATTTATGTTTCTCCATTTTCATGTTAGAAAATGAAGGATATGCATAACTCTTTTCTTGCTTCTGAAGAAACACTGAAGTAACTTTTTCAATGACATAAAATTTTGTGATTGAAAAAATCCAGAAGTACAATGCCACAGTAAGTTATTGTAACCAACCCATCCCAATAGCAAGCCAAAAATTATCCATGCATAGATGGGAAAATAGTGGAATCTGATGCAGCACATATTAATTCCACCACTTAATAAGTGCCATATGGACCTTTTGATGTTCATCTCCTGTTTCCCTCCCATCTTTCAATTTCTGCAACTGCTCAGAGGAGAGATGTGAATCAGAAATGAAACCTTCTGAACTACCTCAGTCTTTTCATATTTTTTTTGTGCTTCATCAGCAGGAAAATGAGAAACACAAAATGCACACAACCACTAATGGAATCTTGTGATTTTACACTGAATTTTCCATCATTATTTTCCATAGATGGAAACATCTTGAATGGCAACCTGCATTTTATTTAATATTACATTTGTTAATACTGTATATATAGCAAAAGAAGTGAAAAGGAAGCGTTTATTAAAACAGTAAATGGCTGGTAATACTCCCCAGCCTTAGGAGAAATATCAGACATTGTCTGGATAACATATGAAATGTCCACAGAAATTTGTGAGATATATTAAGAACTCTGACCAAACTGAATGGATATAGTAGGATCACTGCTCTAAGAGCTTATTCATAAAGATTAGTCCATAAATGGAAAGCATAACTGTTATGAACCTGTTTTCTAAACCTGTCAATGCTTAGCTAAGAGTCCTTAAAGCACAATAGACAAAATTTCTGTCCATGCGAGGAAGATTGCTATTGCAGTACTGGAATTTGCAGAACGGGCTAGGCAAGGCTAGATGAATAAAGTATAGTGTTATCACACACACATCGCTGGAAAAAGAATATGAAACTATGAGAATATTGTTTTCTCATGAAGGGATGCTCCTTGTTGCATTCTGGACACAGTAAAGACCATACATTTTTGTCAATCTTTAATGTTTGAGTTTCAGTAGTAGCATTCTGACAGTAGGTTGTGTTGGTAAGCTATTTTATTCAGACTTATAGTAGTAGCAAAGGAAACTTGAAGTGATTGATGATGAAGAGACTGGGAGAGAAATTAAGCTAACTTCTGTAGTCTACTAAATGTGTAAGACAGGAAGATATTCGGCTTATGGAACTATTGACTAGAGAGGTCTTATCTCTTTAAGCTCTCAGTTTAAGAAGCTAATATACTTTAAAAATATGTAATACAGAGCCACCATAAACTTTATATAAACATACACACAGAGAGATAGTATGGCTTTTAGCCCACATTCTCCTGAGTAGATTGCTATTACCTTGGAAAATAATATCTCCTGGAAGAGCAGTGTGTCTTTTAGAATTAAGTTCGGTAGCCATGATATTTGCTGTAAGGCAAGTCCGGAAAAAGTGCATTGAGCAGACAAGTCTCCTTACTCAGTCTTTATTGATCTGACAAAGGTATTTGACACTGGAAACAGGAAGGCACTCAGGACATTTGGAGACATTATGGATGTCTTGGAGATTCATGAAGTTGATTTGGCTGTTCCATGATCAAATGACAGGACAAGTTCTTTACAGAGTGATATGTCTGTTGTATTTGCTGTTTTCAACAGAGTGAAGAATGGCTGTGTTTATTCTGTTATTCATCTGCATGCATACTGGCCAAGGTCTGAAGGAAGGAGTGTACATCAGATAGTGATTGGACAGTTCTCTCTTTGACCTTCACTGCTTTAATGCACAAATGCCTCCACACAGTCAGTCAATAAACCATTTTTGCTGATAACTGTGCACCTTTGGTGTACAAAAACAATGAACTAAAGTTGATGTTCAACAAATTCTCAGATGCTGCTAGGCTCTTCAGACTATGAGCCTAAACAAGACTGAAGTATTTTACCAGCCAATGCCAAATATTAACTCTATAGAATCAAAATCACTGTCGACGACACCTTTACAAAAATAAACAGCTTCAAACACTTGGGAAGCATCATCTCAAGTAATGGATCTTTGGACAAAGAAATTGACACCAGGATCAGCACGATCAGCCAGGCTCTGGAAGTGACTGTGTACCAGAGTGCCAACATCCATATTTCCACAAAACTGAAACTCTATAAATCTGTGGTTATCTTTCTTTCTTATATGGATATGATTCCTAGACTCTGTATCAATTACAGAGCAAACAACTGGAGAAATTTAATATGCACATCAGAGCACAGATGTAGGTGGGACAGTTAGTTTGAATGGAGAACAACTATATGCCTCGCTAGTTGCTTAATTGTGAATTGAGATTTTAAAAGACTTCAAGGTCATCCATGCAAGTTCTACAAACATGCTGTGAAGGAAACTTTACATTACTGTGACATACAGTCAAGCAAACTCCAAGTTGTGGCTTCTGACAAAATCTTTGAAGCTTTGAACACAGAAACTGCCACTAATAACTGATGGAAAATGGTACTGGCATCACATAGCTATTATAATAATGGCTTTCCAGTGTCCCTATTGTACTAGACTGTGATTCCATACTGGGACTGCAGTATATACACCTCTATGTTCACTGATGAACAGTACTACAGTGAGTCTACTTCAAAATCAAAGGATAATTTCTATTTTAAAAATACACTGCAATACTGTGCTACCAGCAACTTTATATAAAAAGACAGAAAATATGTCAGTTCTGCACTAATCTATATAAGCAATACGTATTGGATCCAAACTTATTCTTACTGGAGAAATACACTGCTAATGTATTTATAATTCCCTTATATAATTATACCTAGTAATCTTATTAATGCACATAATAATGGTCCAGTAGATACTGAGCCTAACTAAATCAAATTCATAAAATGCTGTATAAACAAAAGGATATGTATTTCCAGCAAAATAAAATAGTTCCTTTATGTATTGATAATATAGCTTCACCTCTTTTAAAGATACACACGCGTGCGCGCGCACACACACACAGAGAGTTTCTCCAAAAATAAGACTGGGTCTTATTTTCTTTTAGGCCCAAAGTAAGTAATAGGGTTTATTTTCAGGGGGTATCTTATTTTTTCTATGTACAGGAGGCCCACTTCTTCTGCTTGCTCATGGCAGGGCAGCAGGCTGTTGCACTGGCAGGTGCGCCAGTGCAACCACCATGCGGTGGGGTGGAGCTTCCCCAAGCACCCACATTGGCTTACCTCAGGGCCCCTGCAGCTAGGCCACCCACACCCCGAGACCTGCTTCCCATTTGGTGGCGGCTCCAACAACCCCATCCAGCAGAACTCCATGTGGCCGCCAGCCCACTTCTTCTGCTTGCTTGCAGCCACTTAGCTCCTGCTCTGTTGTGGACGTTAGCAAGCAGAAGAAGTGGGCCAGTGGCTACATGCGCTCCTGCTCCACATGGATGCTTGTGCTGCCATTGCAAGGCAGGTGTTGGGGCATGGATGGCCTGGCTGCAGGGGCCCTGAGGTAAGCTGGTGTGGGGAATGTGGGGAAGCACCACCCCCTCACCTTGTGGCCATGGCACACCGAGCAACCAGATGGAATGGACGGCCAGCTGGCTGTGCAGGCTCTTAAACAGGGCTTATTTTGTGGGTAGGGCTTATATTAGGCACACATGTAAAACATGCTAGCGTTTATTTTCAGGATAGGTCTTATTTTTGGGGAAACGTGTGTGTGCATGCATGAACACACACACAAAATTTCTGAGGATGTTCAAGCACTTGTATAATGCTGGAAGCACATTGCAGCATATTTAGTTTAATCATGATTTTTCCACTAAATTACTTACTTCAACAGAAACTCTGGTCCATTTTATCTTCTGTTTAATACTGCACATGATCTTTACTCATGTGGGTAATTGCTAGGGTGGAAAAGCACAGAAAACATAATGTAACATATGTTTCTTTTCAATAGACCAAACAAAATGAGAGGAAACAGGATTTTATGCTTCATGCAGATTTTTACTTAAGATCTTGTGCTTTTTATTTATACACACATATGTAGATGGAAGTCATAGATTGTTGTCCAATACATATAGTTCATTAAGGAATTATAAATAGATCTGAATTTCTGTTCATGTGATACTAAAAATATTCCCTACCAAAATAGACTGACAGAGAGGTCTTAGTTAAATCAGGTCCAATTCATTCATGTGTATGAAACACTCTGTGTGTGTCTATATGTTAGGCATATTCCTGCCTGAATGAAGTCTCTATCTGGTCAGATCCTTTTCTACAAACGTCTGTAAAAAGAGAATCCATGCATGTGTATCTGTTATTCATACAGACTAATAAACAACTGAGAAGGATCAGTCCCAAGGGTGATTTTTTCAAGAAGCAATTGGACTTTCTTATTTTTCTTTGAACACATTTAGCTTGTTATACAAGAAGCTTCTTCAGCTCTGACTGGATGGTGTGGAAAGGAAGGATTTATACTCCTTGCAGACTGCTAGTCATTTGCATTCTTTTAGAGTGTCTTTGAGGCCATTTGGAGACTTATCTTTGTCTTCAGGGTCACTTGAGCAGTGTAAATGGATGTGGAGCCTTCTTGGAATTGCTGAAAGGACTGTGTTGTAGACTGAGTTAGATGATGTTGTGTCCCTCCCCATCTGTTGAGAGAAGGGTGTTTAATTTTGATATAGATGGCCTCTTTGACCCGTCTTTCAAATCACCTATCTCCAGTCTCCAACACAGTCTTTTCAGCAGTTCCAAGAAAGCTACACTCCCATTTACACTGCTCAAGTGACCCTGGTGACACAGATAAACTTCCAAGTGGCCTCAACGACTCTCTAAAAGAATGCAAATGACCAGCTGTCTGCAAAGAGTATAAACGCTTCCATTCTCCACCATCCAGTCAGAGCTGAAGAACCTTCTTGGATGACAAGTGAAATATCTTCAAAGAAAAACAAGAAAGTCCAGTTTCCTCTTGAAAAATCACCTTTGAAACAACCATAACCTGGATGATTGAGAATCTCCATAGACACTGAGAAGGATCAGGATTCTTAATTATATAAAAGTCTATTGAATAATACATATAGTACTTACTGATTTTCCTGTTTTGATCAGATAAGTAATAGTAACTATATTTTAAAGACAATAAGTTTTGAACATACTCTCATAAACTATTTAATTTCAATGGTGAACTCTATATAAAAAAAGCTGCATCCAATTAGGTTTTTTAAAATATTTCTTAGTGTTATACCACAAATCACAGTTGTACAGAATATCAACTTTCACGGGAAAAAGATGAAAAGTCATGAAGAGGTATGCACGCAATACCAGTTGGCAACTGCTTAAACCAAATACATTTTTTCTTGGGATCATGCAGTATCTTTGCAGGGCAAAGAGCAATCTTGAAAAAAGATGTATCTGTTTAGGAAGTTACCAACAAATGCTGTGGGAATGTACTCTTACACTCCAAAATACCTCCTTTGCTTTAAACCTAAAATTCTGAGGTATATTGGATTAATATACTGATGTAAGAGTATTGCTTATAAGCTGTAAACCACCCCGAGTCTTCGGAATGGGGCGGTATATAAATGTAAAAATAAATAAAAATAAAATAAATAAAAATATATACAAATTATATAATTATTACAATTGACATAAATTGTCTGGACAATTTCAGATGCATTGGATTGTCAGATACAGGCAGTCCTCAACGTATGACCACAACTGAGCCTAAAATATCTGCTGGTAAGTGAGATGTGGTTAAGTGCATTTTGCCCCATTTTACGACCTTTCTTGCATAGTGAATCGCTGCGATTGTTAAGCTAGTAAAATGATTGTAAAGTGAATCTGACTTCCTCATCGACTTCGCTTGCCAGAAGATCTCAAAAGGGGATCACATGATCCCAACCGTGGTAAATATGAACCAGTTGCCAAGCATCCAAATTTTGATCACATGACCATGGGCATGCTGCAATGGTTGTAAGTGTAAAAAATGGTTATAAGTCACTTTTTTTTAGTGCTGTTGTAATTTTGTTGTAAGTCAAGGACTACCTATATATTGGCTCCCTCTATCCAAAGTCTGGTAAATTCATTAAATTAAATCAAAGGATTTTACATTTACAATGACTGGTAATACAACCAAGAGATTGTAGCTGAAAAAAATACATAAAAATAGTTTGCTAATCATCGGTCTTTGAAACTGTAAAAAAAAAAAAAAAACAGGGACAAAAATCTGGTTTTGGAAGAATTAACTTTGGCCTTATTAGCACAAAGAGTCAGGATACTATGTTAAATTCCAGTTAAGATGATTTATTGCTGAAACCTATAGACAAGAACCTACGACAATCAGCGCTAAATTGGCAGTAGATAAGAGTCAACTGATTTCAAGAGGAGTTGGACTTAAACAACAAAATAACAATTGTAGGCTGCAAAGGGGACTTTGACTTAGCTCCCAGGCTCCACCTCTTCTTCTCTTACAGGCCTTAGAAATTGTAGAGAGAATAAGAAATGGCCTTAAAGGATAGGAGGAAGAGATGCTACCGAGGCAATGGTCAGATAAATGGGGCTTGAGCCCACGCCAAGAAAACAACTTGTGAGAAGATCTAAGAAAGGTTCTTTCCTAGTTCACCTGAAGATTGAGGAAGGGGGAAGCACATCTGGATTCTCTTACTAAAGCTAAATAAAAAGTAATCAATAAATAAATACTAAATAAAATACTAAATAAATACTAAATAAAAAAAAAATTACTAAATAAAAAGTAGTTCTGACCTAGATGGCATTGGTTTCTTCATCTGGTCTACTTTGGTTGACAGAAACATATCAAACTGGCCATTATCTCAGAAGGACAATATATATATATATATACATCAGGACATAGAGATAGATCTTGGGGTTTAATCAGAGACAATTAACTTGCAAGGATAGCTAACCTGAAGTTAGCACTTTCTTCCAGCCTCCAGCCCAGTATTATAAGACGGAATAACATTTAGTGGGTCAGGTCTAACCAAATCATAACTACCACCATCTCTGCAAGAATTGTTTCATCCTTGGTGAAACAGAGGGAGGGAGAAAGAAAGAAAATGCACCCTCTTATTACAAGATGCAACAGCCAATTCATAAGCACAAAGGTGGCTGCTCCCTTTTTAAACAGAGCAACAACTCTTTATGAACCCAACATGTACCATAAGCTTGCTTTAGAAACCAAACTGGCTGGCTTATATATCCCATGTCACTGAAGACCATATTAGTCCAATATGATAAGCTTGGTTTATTGTAACCTTGGTTTGTTGGCACCTTGGTTTGTTGGCTTTGCGGTTCAACATGTTGATGACTTCATGGTTCAGGGTAATTTAGCAAGCCAAAATATGTGTTACTTCAATAACTAATCCATCTTATTCACTATGCTCTTAAAAAAACCACCAATGCTGTTGTTCTGCTCAAAAGCAATCCAATCTAGGTTGGTCACCAGGACCAGAAGTTTAGTCTTCCAAGCTATTGAATTTGTGCCAGAGTCCATTCTCAGGAAACTTCTTTCCGAACAGAAGTGAGAACTAAGTTCTCTGAGAATGGGCTCCAGAATGAGTCTGAAAATTTGGAAGACTATACCTCTGATCCTGCCGACCAACCCAGATTGGATCATGCAACATTATCCTGGGACGTATATATTTGCCTTCATTCTATGAGATCCTCTACTAACTGGTTTCCTTTTGCTGATTACTAGTTGGGTAAAGAAGTCCTTTTTTGACAAGTGTTAACCAGGCTTTTCCTGGTTAGCACTCCATGGAATCTTCAGAGCTGTAGGCTAGGCAGTTGGAAAAGCTTTCCAGAAAGTGTAAGGACAAAGCCATTATATTGTTTCTACAAAAACTGAATAGCCAGAAAGAGTCGAGCTTGATTTAAAAAGACTTTGTTATTATTTGGGAGGAATCTACTCAACAGAGCTTCAAAAGGGACAGTGTTCTGTTTCCTTTTTAAAAAAAAATAAATCACCACAACTATCAGTGGTGTTGAAAAGCTGATTACTTTAGCTCTCTGAATTGTGGAAACTAATTTAAGAACAGTTAAATTCAGTTAAATTTCCAGACTCAATGGGGATTATGGTAGCTCTCTCTCTCTTTAAAAAAAAATAATAATTCACTATATCACAGAAACCTTCATGTGCTTTGCTTGTTTGTATTTGACTTGGCGACCAAAGGCCAGTCTTAGTAAACCACGGTTTATAGCACAGGAAGTTGTGTGAACTTAACCTGCTGGGGCTGAATAAAAAAGGGACCATTAAAGAAACACAGTTTAGCACCAAGGATGAACAGTGACTCAGATTATTCTCCTGTCAGTCATTTACGTTTATTTATACTAATTCGCATCCATCAAAACTCATTTGAGGGGTGTAAAAAAGGGAGAGGACGAGCAACACCCTGGCTTTTTAGGAACATGTTAAAAATCGGTACAGGGGAAACAAAAAAAAATACCAGAAATGTAGATCTGTCAGCCTCTTTGTCTATGGAGATTCTTAGTCATCCCAAGTCATTCGGGTCACCAACCTCTTTCTCTGAGTACATCCATCCATAAGCAAATCACACACACACACACACACACACACACACACACACACACACACACACAGAGAGAGAGAGAGAGAGAGAGAGAGAGAGAGAGAGAGCAGCCTTGCTGTGAAAATTCCATAAAATAATGGATGTGCTATATATCCAAAATGTATCCTACAACACCCATATATCACAAGACAAAGCAACGTAATCCTGTCCATTTACTTCCTAAATTGTAGATTTGGGAATTTGTGGTATAGTTAGAAACAGAGTTTATTCTTCAGATGACAAAATTGCTGACAAAAATGCTAGCTTCTCATTTTTTTTAATTTAGAAAAAAAAATAAGTGGAGTGGAGAGAAAGAACAATGTCAGTTCTGAGGTGCATGCTAGAAACCTAAAATTTAAGGTTTTAACATGATTATTTAAACTTTGGGACCATCATGCAGGAGCAGATAAGAATGTAGAGCAGGGATATCTCTGGCCTTCCAGATGTTGATGAACTTCTGCTCTCAGCATCTCTAAATATGGATTATCTAGACTGGTTTACAGAAGTTGCAGTTCAGTGGACCACTGATTCCAAATTCGTTGAATCTGGGATATTAGTCCTTAAAAAACTGCTGAAACTTGAAACCGGACTCATTTCATTTTCTCAGCTAGCAACTTGTAAACGGAGCAAAAATTTTGACAGAGTTCAATCTTGAGAATTATTATAAAGCTAAATAAGGTCAAAATTGTAAAACACAGTTAAAATAAAAAAATAAATACATTTTTCTTATATCCAATTTGCCATTTCAAACTCTGCAACTTGATAGTTAGGTACCTTATTAACAGCAGGAAGAAAGCATTTAACTGGCATTCCATCTGTGTTTGTTTTGTTGCCAAGGGATGGGAAAAAGGTCTTAGCAACATCCCTCCTGGAATCAGAGTTTTCATAAAACCCTAAATACTCTTTTTCTTGAAACATTCTTCAGGGTTTGGAGAAACCCATAATCTGGAACTCATCACAGAAAAACTA
>JANHFL010003833.1:42967-55694 GCA_032468155.1 Oxyrhabdium leporinum | reverse complement strand
CCCCTTCCTTCCCCTTCCTCTTCCTCTTCCTCTTCCTCTTCCTCTTCCTCTCTTTTCCACTACCTTTATATGTTACATTGTTCTAATGAACCGAGAAGCAATTAAAAACAAGCTATTGAAGAGCTACTGACAAAAAACTTCAGTTGCACAGCATTTGGACAATGTGCCTTTGCTTTCTTGTAACTGTATGCAAACGTATACTGAAGCACTATTGAGAGATTTAATGTGGATGGAATGATGTGACTGCACTTTAGGATTATGCAGATCTTCAAAAGGGTGCCTGGCTTTTTCCAAGGGTGAAGCCTTCCCTTGAAGTTACCTTGTGAAGTAATGATGCTCCCTTGCCTTGCAGAATGAAGCAAATTAGTCATATTGTTTGGTTTACCTTATGTACTGTATATGGAAACTCAGGTTAAATCTGCATCCATAATGCTGTGTAGTGGCAAATTTCATTGCCTCTTCAGTTTGACAAAGAGCATAATATTATCTAAGCTATCAATAAATGCTTCGGAATTTTTTGCCTATTTTTAGACTGAGAAATTATAATATGTGGTTTCCTAATTCCTAAGTTCTAGAGTTTGGACTACCCTTAAATACCAGTTTGGGAAGAGAGAACTGAAAGTCACAGTGTCATGTTTATTTTAACAGCCAAGTGTTACAGTGGGAGACACTGTATTGACATCAGGATTAGTACTGTACATTAACTTCAGCCACAAATCAAAAGAAATATTATATGGATCAGGAAATTCTTCTATGAGTTTTCACATAGTATGGTGGTCAGTAACATCTTGCAAATTGAGAAATTACAGTATATTTAATGGAAATATGTAAAATGCCCATCAGAGTAGGTAAATAGAAATACCTTTGATGCACAGAATGTGTTTGTAATTTGATTAGGAATAGCAGCAGGGATGGGCTTCAAAAAATTTAGCAACCGGTTCTCTGCCTGGTTGCTGGGTGGGCACGGCCATGGTGGGCATGGCCTAGTCAGAACTTCCGGGAGGCCTATTTTTCACCTTCCCCAGACTCCGGAGGCTTTCTTTGATCCTCCAGGAGGGTGAAAATGGCCTCCCCGGGCTCTGGAGGCCCTCCGGAGGCCCTCCGGAGGCCCTCCGGAGGCCGTAAATTGGCCCATTTCTGGCCTTCCCAAACTTCCAGGAGGCCTGTTTTTTGCCTTCCCCAGGCTCCAGAGGCTTTCCTTGAGCCTCCGGGAGGTCGAATACGGCTTCCCCGGACTCCGGAGGCCCTCTGGAGGCGGGAAACAGGCCTGTTTCCATCCTTCTGGAGACTTGGGGAGGCCCATTTTTTGCCCTCCCTGAGCCTCCACGCAGGCCCTGTACTTACCTGGGATCCAAAATGGGCCACGTGGGGACTCCTGGGAGGGGCAAGGCAGGGCGTGCAGGGCCAGTTAGGAGTGGGATTTGGCAGTTCACCAAACTGCACAGAATCTTCGCTACGGGTTTTCCCAAACCTGTGTGAGCCCGTAGCAGCCCGCCCCTGAATAGTCACACTGGAGCATCCCCTGAATAGTCACACTGGAGCATCCTTGATCAGAAGCAACAGAAACTGCAGATGGCTCAACAAATGTGGGTGGATATTCTTTTGCAAAAGTTGATGTGCTAAAAGTAGATCCATGATGTAGCCATATGGCATAACCTTCAGCACACATGGCTGTGTAGGCGACATTTGTATTGCTATAACTGTACAATATGGCCCATATGCTGAACAGTGTCTAGGTGTTGGGCATATAAATTAGCCTGATCAAAATAGTGCTTTTTACTTTTTCTGAATTTTGCTCTGACATCATACTGACCCAGAAAGGAAAAGGGCCCCAACTGACACTGTCAAATAATGGTATAATGTAACTTTACCCTAATTAGAGAAAAACTATTACTGCAAGTTCTGCAATTCAGCGTATGCTTTTTCATTTCAGTTTTTTTTAAATTCAATAATTTAGTCATTATTTAAGCAGATGGAAATATGCAACATTTGCCAAGTCATTGAAAAGGCAGAATAAAATAAATGCATATATTATATCTTTGATAGACTGGAACTATTTCTGGATTAAAGAAAATCAAAGTTTTTATCTTTATAAAAAATGAAGTTCAAGCCTTTAATCTGATTGTCATCTTTTCCTACTGATAGGAATGATTTCATTAAGAATTGTTATCTTTAGTAGTATGCTGGCTGCATGGAGGTATTGAAAAACAATGTTTATAAAAATCCCTATCAGCATGAGTATCAGGACTTCAGAGAGTAACATTTTCATTATTAATTCTATAACAGTGGTTTAGATTACATTTTGAAATAGTAAATCATGACTGTTATAAAAGATAGTCATCTGTATGAATCTGATTCTGAAAAGATGATGGGGGAAAAACTTCTGCCAACAAGTAGGTCTGTACTGCTCATTTCTTTCCCTTCAGATCAGCTTACTCTACACTGAAATGCAATTTATATGTTAGAGAGATAGCCCAAGAATGACATCTCCAAGATTATGTCAGAAATTGTGGGACTATTTGCCTCAAATATTTCTTTAGTCTTTATCCTCTAAGTCAATTTTAGTCCTTTATTTAGCCCAGGTACTGAGATTGATAAACTTTCTTTCAGTTAAAAGGCAACAATCATTCCATAGTGTATAGGTTTGGTGAGTGCAGTGACTCAGTATAGTAGTTAGGGATGTTTGATGTTTAGTACATATAACATTCTGCTCCTTGAGTTGCATCGGTTACCGGTATGCTTCCAGGTACACTTATTCAAGATGTTTGTAGTGACCTTGCAAGTCCTTCATAACTTGGAACTGGTTTACTTATGGGATTATCTCTTCCCATATATCAATCAATCCTGTGAGATCCAGCAGAAGAGGCATGTTTCAGGTGTCATCTATTAGGGAGTTTATAACTGGAAGGATCCAAGAATACACCCTTTTTTGACGTGGCATCTTCCCTTTGGAACATCATCACCCTCCCCCTTCAGAAGTCAGACTTGCCCCAAGTCTGCTGGTATTTTACAACATTCTGTTAACAAAACTGATTTTGTTATCAAGCCTGGGGCTCTGATAATGTGATAAGCCCATTGCTTGCTTATGTTAACTATTGTGAATGGTACTACTAATGCTGTCTTGTTGGTTGTTTTACCAGATGCTATGTAGGTTATTTATTATTTTGTTTTATTGTTTTTAATTATTGTTAGCTACTCAGAATCATATATTTGAGATGGGTGACCATATATATTCTAAAATAAAATAATATAATACAAATAAAAGAATATGCAATTTTTTTGGGGTTGTAGGAACACTCATTAATATCAGTACCTGAAGTATCTACTCACATCACATTTTCCTCATTTTATTAACTATTCATTTGTGTTTCGCATCCTATGGCCATACAGATTAAGAAGAATGGAAGGTAATGGAAGCAACTATATTATACTATCAACATCAAAATCTCATAATATTTTTAAAGCATGGAAAACTGATTCTTTCCTTAGGAGTTACATTACAAAATCTAACTTAGAGGAAAACCAAAAGCATTGAGGTTATGATTCAGCAGTAAAACACAGGGCTTTTTTTGCACAAAATTCTCATATGTAATATGTATTCAGGGATGGGCTTCAAAAACCTCAGCAACGGGTTTGCTATCTGGTTGCTGGATGGGTGTGACCATGGTGGGCATGGCCTAGTTGTCCTCCTGCACCATGGTGAGGGGGGCATTTTTGCCTTTCCTGAGGTCCAGAGGCTTTCCTGGAGCCTCTGGGAGTGCGAAAATGGCCTCGCTCCGGGCTCTGGATACTCTAGGGAGGCTG
Organism: Oxyrhabdium leporinum; assembly: GCA_032468155.1. Classification (NCBI taxonomy): domain Eukaryota; kingdom Metazoa; phylum Chordata; class Lepidosauria; order Squamata; family Cyclocoridae; genus Oxyrhabdium; species Oxyrhabdium leporinum. The sequence continues at coordinate 51,890 of JANHFL010003833.1, read as the reverse complement.
GAAATGGGTCATTTCCAGCCTCCCCAACTTGCTGGGAATCCCATTTTTCTCCCTCCCCGAGCCTCCGCATGCACCCCTGCATCCACAGCGGGCCGCGTGGAGACTCCTGGGAGGGGCGGGGCAGAGTGGGAGGGGTGGGGTGGAGTGGAGTGGGTGGAGCCAGCCAGGAGTTGGATTTGGGAGTTTGACGATCCCTGCAGAATCTTTGCTAAGGGTCCTCACGAACCCCCGCACACCCCCATGAATGTATGTGCTCTTGGGATCAGAATTGTTATGAACCTATAGAAATAGCTCACAAATGATGGATTTAGCCAATTTTCCCTATCTCTGGTTGAAGGTATAGGATCTGTTCCAAAGCTGCCCAAATGAAAAAGAATAATTCTGTGTATTTATTTAAATCTAAAGATATATATTTTTTAATTATTTGCCTACCACTCTGTTTACTAAGCAGCATACAGTATCTTTTGAAAAAGGATTTACTGGTAATTGCAATTTAAAACTCAACATGAATATTGTATAAATAATACAATACATAAAATAATACAAAAATATTTCTGATACATCAGTTTTATCTATATTTCACAACTACAGATTGCTCTTCTGCTAAATCCAATTTTCACAATTAAGGGGATGATTTGAAGCAAAGGAACTGTTTTTTTAAATGAATCATAGATTTCAGAAAGGAAAAATTGGGTCAAATGGGTTATTATCAGGGGTCTTATTCTCATAACTACTATTTGGATCAGTTATTGTGTGTGTGTAATATGTTTGTGTATATCAGTTTGTATGAACCCCTCACAAACAGGCATACTAGTTGATTTCAGTCTAATAACCTTTTCAAATCAGAAAATTGGAAGGTTCAACATGCTATCAAATACTGAAGTCATTATTTTTTATTCCAAGCAGAGGAGGATTTGCATAGCAATAACATCATTTTGAACAAAAATATTTTAGAAAATTGACTTTTGATCAACAACATTGACTATCTGCAGATATGATCATAGCAGAAATAAAATGAAAGACTCTTTAAGTTGAAGAAAATTGCAATTGGCCATGTAAGTTAAATAAAAATAGGCATTGCTGTGCTGGCTTTGTAAATTGAATCAAATTGATAATTCTAATCAAGATTTTCTGTTACCTTGTATAAAACTTATTTAATCAGAAAATGGCTTGTATCATTGTTAAGTTAAAAAAGAACTGAAACTCTAATACTTCATTTTATAAAGTTACAAATTATTTTGATACTGTGTGAATTAAAAGTATAAATATAGCCAAATCTCTAGCATATTGATTTAATGATTGCTTGAAGGATTACCTAATGTTAATTTTACCTCTAGATAAACAGTATTTACCCAGATATATTTATAAAACTCTTTATATTCTGATATTTGTTAGAAACTGCTGAGATCATATTTTATCCTGGAGGATAATTCATAGCTCTGACATGCACCAGAAAGTCTGCCATAATGGAAATCGGAATATATTCAAAGAAAATGTAATAGTGTGTACTTAGATATTTTTTAAAAACAATCATCTATTTGAAGGCACTGTTTATGTGCACTGCATTTTGCTTCACCCCCAAACAAGGCCATTCACAGAAGGCAGAAATGAAGAATGTTGTTTCTCTCTCTCCCACTACAATGTTCCTTTTGCCCTTATATTGCCTTAAGTGATTAACCATATGGTTGGTGCACTTTACTTCTTTCCAGGCTGATCGCAATGGTTCATTGGCTACTTTGCTTATCCAGGAACACCCTTTCCAAGGGGACAACAATTGCTGCAGTCTCAAATACTGTAGCAGAATGCAATCTGGGTTGGTCACTGGGATCAGAGGTTTTGTCTTCTTTTATCTTCATCAAATACTTCGTCTCAAATGCTTTCTCTAACTAACCAGAAATTCTACAATAGCACTATGGCTATAATACTTGCCTTGCAAATAGAAGGCTGCTTCTTAAAACTTCTCAGAAATGTGGGCTCATTTTAATAATAGTAATTGTTGTATTTGAAATATATATTTTTCCTGGATTCTTTTTAAAAATAAACCCAGAAGTAAATTGTTTCATTATTTTTCCAGATACTTTATGTAGTGCAGCTATGCCCTTAAACCAGGAGTCACCAGACTCTAGCTCATCAGCCTCTTCATGAAGTTTCAGAATGTTCATCAACTTCCAAACATTTATTATATATAAATAATTTAATAAATACTACTTTAAGTAACAGTACTTTTACTACTATGACTCTTAGATATCTATATTGACCACTTTGGAGAACCCTTCCTTAGAAGAAATAGGTGACTTCTATTTTGTTCAGTGCAAGCAGCGGGATTAGGTGTCTTGTGAATATTTTGCTCTTCTAGCCCTTGTACTGCAATCAAGCAGTTTTAGCAGGGTCTGTTTTCCATGCAAGAACAACACGGAAACAGCCTGTTAGATTTAAACTAAACTCATGACAGGGCTGCTTTGTAAATAGGATAATAACGCACATAATTCCTGAAAAGTTATTTAAGATTTCTCCTAATGTATAATACTAATTGTCTTATAATAACACCCAATATAAATAGAATGATGGAGACCAATACAACCTACTATGATGCTTCCTTTCAATGCTCTCCAATTCAAGTCCTCTGGTATCTTTGCAGGATGATGTGAAAGAAACAAGGAGCTTTCCATTTACATACATGTGGGGAATAAATGATCTTTGACAAAGAGAAAGCTTTGCAAAACACTTTGAGTAGCTTTATTTGTCCCTGTACACCTTGCAAAACAGTGCTTCTCAATGCCTTTGAGAGCCCTAATACCTATTTATTTTGAGTGAATTTGCATCTCCTTGGTAGATGAATTGTTCTGATGTGAAGATCATAGTGAGAGAGATGGTTTGTCAACAGCTTATCATTTTTTTAAAAAAATGAAGACAGCATGTGTATGTGTTTATTTGATGATGCTCTGAAGAATTTTGCAGAGAGGGTTCTGGAAAGTTTTTTGGATGTTGCGGAAGTGGAGGAGTCTTTAGAGAAAAGTGAGAGGGAGACAGGCATGATAAGCTTGATGAGAGGCTGAAGATTTGGTGGAGAAACAGAGAAATGGAGAAGCAGAAAGACTGAGAGCCTGAAGAGCGGAGAGATCAGAAAGGTGACGAAGGAGGGAGGTGGATGATATATGACTGTGTGGCTTCCCTGGACTCTTCCTGGACTTTCCTGCACTCCCCTGGATCTCAGTGAACTGCCTTCTGTGTGCTGTGCTACTTTGTGCAATTCTTTGGAATGTTTTGTAATCTGGCCTCAGAAGGCGACATCCCTCACCCATAGACCTCTCTGCCCTCCATGGTATCCAGAGGAACTGAGAGGGATGAAATGGATGAAAAGACATCTAGAGCACCGCTGGCAGAAGACAAGGGATGAACTTGATTGAACATAGGTAAGAACTGCTATTAAAGCCTACCTCATGGCGATTCATGTGGTGAAGGGTAAATACTTCTCCACACTAATTGTATCTGCAGATAATCAATCAGCAACCCTCTTTAAGGTAGGCTGTCTCCTCCTGGGGAAGAGGAGACTGAAGTCCACTTGAAGGGCCACGCTGAGGAATTTGCACATTTTCTGGAAGACAAAATTGCTCGACTTGGTTCTCAGTTAGATGATGGAGTGGTTGCTGGTCTGGTGGGGCCCCCGGGGCAGGTTCTTGCCCTGTTATCTGGGAATGGTTGACTCATGAGGAAGTGGATAGGATCCTAGTATGCACGCAAGCATCTGTGTTTTAGACTCATGTCCATCCTGGCTTGTGAAAGCTTCTCAGGACGTGACATACAGGTGGACTCTGGCAGTGATTAATGCTTCTTTACAGGAGGGGGTAGTCCCCCAGGACTTTAAGGACACTGTGGTCTTCTCAAGAAACCATTGCTGGATTCTACCCTGTTGAATAATTTCAACCTGTCTCCAATCTTCGCTTTTTGGGGAAGTTTGTTAAAAAGGTGGTTGGGCAGCAGCTCCAGAGTTTTCTGTATGAAACGGATTATCTAGACTCCTACCAGTCAGGATTCAGGCCTGGATATGGGACAGAAATGGCATTGGTCATGCTTATTGATGATCTCTGGTGGGAGCGGAATGGAGGTACTACATTCATCCTTGCTCTATTTGACTTTCAATACCATCAATATCAATACTTTCAATACCAGCTTTCAATACTATCGACCATGGTATCCTTTTGGAGTGGTTTTGGGGATTGGGAGAGGGGGGATTTGTGATATCCTGGTTCACTTCCTTCCTCTGTGACTACTCAGTGTTAATGGGAGGTGAGAGATCCAGCACTCACCCACTGCTTTGTGTGGTCATGGAGGGGTTTCTCCATTCTGTTCAACATCTACATGGAGATCATCCATCACCATGGACTGAGATATCATCAATATGTTGATGATACTCAGCTGTATATCTCAGCCCATGGTGAGTTAAGTGATGCTGTGACCACCCTCTCACAGTGCCTGGAGGCTGTTAGGGGCAGGATGGGGAACAATGGGTTGAAACTGAACCCTGGCAAGACCAAGTGGCTCTGGGTTTGGGTTCTTTGGTCCATGGAGAATTGTCACCTTTGGTCTTGGATGGGGTGGCATTGCCCCTAACAGACCCAGTATAATCTGGGGGGTTCTCCTGCTTGTAGAGCAGGTGGCAGTCATGACGAGCAGGTTGTGTGCGCAACTGCAGGTTGTGTTCCAGTTATTTCCTTTCCTGGACCACCAACCCCTATTCACAGTCACTCATGCCCTAGTCACCTCCCATCTTGCCTATTGGAACACGTTCTACATGGGTTGCCCTTGAAAAGCATCCAGAAGCTCCAGTTGGTGCAAAATGCAGCAGCCCACATGGTTTTGTGCAGACCTTGCTGTGCACATGTGCCACCTCCCCTGTGGGAGCTGCATTGGCTGCCAATTTGCTTTTGGGTACAATTCAAGGTGTGGGTTGCCACTTTTAAAGCCCTACATGGCTTGGGACCAGGTTGTCTGAGGGACCACCTCTTGCTAGTCACCCAACCCACTAGAGTGGAAAGGCAAGGAATATTACGGGTCCCATCCCCTAAGGCAGGGATGTCAAACTCAAGGCCCACGGGCCAGATCCAGCTGACAAGGTAGTTAGATCTGGTCCATGGGGCTGAACGAGAAACCGTGAAGGACTGGCCTATAGGGCATTAGCTGGCCCAGACCAACTGGATGCTGATTTGCAACCTGGTGGTGTCCATCTGGGCCAGACTTAGATCCGTGCTGCCACCTCAGCCCTGCCCCTTGGGCGTGTGCACAGGAGGCAGTGAGGGCCCAGGGCCTGGTATCCCTGGGGACTGTGTTCTGAGCACTTCCTTTTTCCCAGGACGTCAGCCCTCGCAAGCTTGGTGCCTCCTATGTTCATGCCCAGGGGGCAGGGCCAAGGTGGCACCATGGATCTAATGCTGGCCATGGTCTGGCCTGGATGGATGGATGCCACCAGATTGCAGATCAGTGCTGTGTCAGCACCAGCATCTCAATGCCCTGCTCACCTTTCACATGTGTGTGTGTGTTTGTTTGTGTGTATGTGTGTGTGTGTGTGTACGCGGGGGGGGGAGATGTGCAGCAGCAGGGGCTCTGCAGCTCACTGTGACCACTGGGCTGGTCCTCCAAGAAGCAACATGGTGATGGCAGTACCAGGAGCAGGTAAAGTCACGGGGAGGCATGTGATGTAGAGCAGGTTGGATCACGTGCCTCTCCCTGCACCTCTGCTTCTGGCTACTGCTGCCGCTGCAGGCCAATACAAAGGGAATAAGGTGATATAATAAATCAGAAGTAAGATTAGGTAGCCATCCTCTTTTAGGAGAGGAAAGACAGTGGATAGCCAAGAAACAGCAAAAAAAGGAAAAGCTGTAGGGGTTAACTAATGATACAGCAAAGTGGAAAAGATAGAATGATATGACAAAAGACATTATTGTCATGCCCCAGCATATAATTTGTGTATATAATGTTGTGGCTCTCTAGTTCCATCTAGTGGCCTGGGCCAAATACCAATCTTTTTTTTTGTTTAGAAGCTAACCCTGCTCCATTTAAGAGTCATCTTCCCAGCAACCCTCACTCTCAAAACAAGTGCATCCTGGGAAGCAAGACTTCATTTCCTTTACCATTTGGAAGGAAACAGAAGCACCAGGAAGAATCCAGCCTAATCAGCCACATGTTCATCTGAGGACAAAAATCCACATCCCCTGCACACAGCATTACTAGTGAGATTTAGATTTTTCTGTATTTGTTAATTGTTATGCTCACCAGCAACTCAACACCGCTTATTTTGTATTTGGGTTCTTATTGGATGTATTTTTATTTTTTCCAATTTTACCATCTAGATCATTCTCCCAAACTAAACTAGGATAACCTGTAGGAGGAGAGGTGGAAAGATAAGGCATAAAAAAAAAGAAAAGACTTCTGCCTGACGTCGCAGTGAGATTGGACACAAGGAGCGGGTCTCCGTGTTCCCATGTCGAGTTCTCCCCATTGGTGGGCTCTGAAAGGAGCCAAAGCCACTCTGTAGGGGCGGCAAAGCAAAGAGGGGTGCCCTGTGAGACTGCAGAGACCCACAACTTGGTGTTTTCCTTCCCTCTCAGCCACGATGAGGAGAAGAGGCAGCCTAAAGATGGTTGCCACAAAGCTGGGGCAGCCGAGGAACACCTAAGACTGGTACCGGAGGGGAGTTAGTGAACAGTGGCTGGAACTGGGTGAGAGAATTCTTTTCTATTTAAAACTTAACCCCAAAAGGAAAAAATCCAGGAAAAGAGAGGCTCACCACTGTTTGTTAAAGCAGCGACTAAGCACTTTGAAAAAAAACTTTAGAATTGAAAAAAAAGAATCAAGGGAAGAAAAGGAAAAAAAATACAGAAAATTGGACTTTTAAAATTAAGCAGACATTGTAGATATTTTGAAAGCTAGACAATGGAAAAGGGCAGAGATGGGAGAAATGTTTAAAATAAATAGTCAGGATATAGATGCAAATAGGAATAAAGATCCAAGAGAGGAATATAGGAGGCAAGTTAAAAAATGAACAATTAAAGCTTTAAAGAGAACAAGAGATGATGGATAGAAAGGATTTAAAAAAAAATATAATGGTGGCATGATTAAAAGTTAGAATCAGGATAGAAATAAAAGAGAGGGGGAAATATTAGCATACACATTTTTATACAATAAGACAAAAGTAATAATGAGAGGGAAGATTAGAAATTGAATGATGGTATTATTATGTATGTTTAAACAATATTGTGATTGGCATTGGAATAACGTATTGAAACATTGAGTAATTAAATAATAAAAGTCTATAATTTAATACAAATATGTGTATTAACACTAGAACTACATAAGCTTGAAGAATGTAACAAATACGATTAATATCACTATTTTTATTTGTACTAAAATGTATAACACCCAGGTGCCACACTGTTCACACATTGATATGGATATATTATAAAACAAAATAAAAAACTTGAAACAAAAAAAAATAACTCCCAATCTGGCAGCCCAAAGCCTCCTCTATTATTAGAGTCTTGTAACAGTTTCAGACTTATTCTTGCTTTTTTAGCTTGCCAAATAAATTTTGATACTAATCTATTTAATTCCTCAAAGTATTTCTTTTCCAGCTTTATTGGAATTTTTTGGAACAAGTATAGTAATCTTGGTAGGGTATTCATTTTAATGGTAGCTATTCTTCCTATTAGTGATGGTTGCAAGTTTTTCCACTTTTCCAAGTCAAGTTTGATTTGCTGTATCGATTTAGCATAATTATCTTTTATAATTGCACATCTCACTGACAGATGAATACCCAGATATTTTACTTTCTTTGCTATCTGAATATCTATCTTCTCCATTAAATCTTTTTTTCTGTTTGTGAAGTTTTTGACTAGAATTTTAGTTTTCTCTTTGTTTACTTTTAATCCTGTAACTTACCCATAGTCATCTATTTTCTTCATTAATTTGGGTCCAGTTGTTTGCAGTTTCTCTATGATAAATAACAGGTCATCTGCAAATGCCTGTAATTTGTATTTTTCTTTTTTTATCTCCATCCCTTTTATTTCTGTGTCCTGCTGAATGTTTCTATTTAACACTTCCAATGTCAAAATGAATAGTAAAGGGGATAGTGGACATCCATGTCTTGTGCCTTTTTTTAATATTAACATTCTCTGTTATGTCCCCATTTACAATCACTTTTGCAGTTTGTTTAGTATATATTGCCTTGATCATATTAATAAATTTTTCACCAAATTCCATATATTTTAATTGCCATATCATAAATTGACAATTTACATTATCAAATACTTTCTGCGCATCTAAAAAGATCAGCATCATTTGTTTTTCGGGATGTGCTTCAAAGTATTCCAACATATTCAAGATTATTCTCATGTTGTTTTTAATTTGTCTCTTAGGCAAAAATCCATTTTGATCTGAGTGTATAAATTCATCCAAGAATCTCTTTAATCTTTCAGCTATTATTGACGCATAAATTTTATAGTCCACATTTAGAAGTGAAATTGGTCTAAATTTTTAATTTGCAATAGATCTGCATCTTCCTTTGGTACAAGTGTAATATTTGCTTCCATCCAGGATTTTGGTATCTTAGCTTCTAACAAGACTTCATTAGAGACATCCAGCATTGATGGTCCTAGGGTATCTTGTAATTGTTTGTAGACTTCCACTGATAGACCATCTGGTCCTGGCATTTTATAGTTCTTCTGTCTCTTAATCACCTTAGTTAGTTCAAACATTGTTATCTTTTCGTTTAACATAATTCTTACTGCTTCAGGCACTTTAGGCAACCTGGCTTCTTCCAAATATGGTTTTATTTTGTCAGCATTCCAACCAAACTCTCCATCCCAATTCAGCACTCAGAGACAAAGTCCATCTAAGTAAGAATTTATTAGAAAAGTCATATTGGCAC